>JAGDQP010020573.1:0-31075 GCA_022664845.1 Lepisma saccharinum | reverse complement strand
CTAGAATGTGGATGACTGAAACTACGTGATCTGGATTAATGAGGCTCTTGTGTGTCTGTATTCTAACGATGAGAAATACATCAATAATTGAATAACGTCTATTAACGCTGGAGAAATATTTTTCTAGACTTGTAGATTGCCAAAGATTGCTTTTTCTGAGATCACCACACACTTGAATCAGTGCAACTACATTGGACTCTGAACAAATAACTAGGGACGCGATCAATGTCTGCTTGAGCACAACATTTATATCCTCATCTTGACAGATACAGGTACCTAGATTAATTACACAGGGCTAAAATTGTGGGCGGTTGACAAGAGGTGCATTTGGAAGTGAAGTGGTCAGCAGGGTTCCTAGATTTCAATCATGAAGGAAGTATGTGGGACTACAAGAAAAAATAAATGTGGACGGAGTTTGATTTATAGTGATTCACTCTGTCAATTAAGTCAACTCCGGGTATAATTTAAATCAAACAGGATTGCTGCTGTTTTAGTCCAAGAGACATAGGGTGTAGCAGAGGTTACTCATTGTTGTTTCACTTAGTTTGTATTGAGTACATCTTCTTGTTTATGAGATATGCATTACTCGATGGATTATAAACTTAACAGAGACGAGGCGAGAACATTTATTTTCCTTCAATAGTAGATAATACACATAGTGATAACCCTCGCTGCCTTGTAATTAAGGAGTTTCGGGTTCGATTATCGGTGGGGATTTATGTGGTCCGTTGCCAGCTTTAAAATGTAGCACTCATAACTGCAATGCCATGAGAACTGATTCTTGAATAGTTAGATCCAAACCGAAAATTAGGTACATTAAAATATTTACTAACGTACAGGGTGAGATATAATTAATGCTTTTGTAATAAGTCATCACACATTTTTTTTTCAAATAAATGAAATAGGAAGTTAGTTAAGCCATATAAATTATTACAGTTGGCTAAATGCAAATAACATAATATGTGTTTATCATGATTAAAAAACATAATGGTTGACATTGGATAAAATTTAGATTGAAAACGAAATTCGGAAATTCACTTGTAGAAATGACTTTACTTTCGCCGCACCCTGCATATTATTGGATAATTCTGTAGCTTATATTCTGATAGAGAAAATTGTGTTTCCAAACATATTTAAAGTCCCCATATTTTAATAGTTTATATACATCGAAACCATAGGTTAACACCAACAAAAGCAGATGTAAAATAATTTTAAATATCGGTGTAGAATTTCCTCTACAAAGTAAATTATATTGACTGTGAATTTTATAGGTCACTAAAGAATGAATTGAACTAATACTTATCCGATCCTTTGTCGTACAAGTATCTAAATGTGTCTGTGCTCCATCCTCTAACGATGTACCCACAAAAGACAATACGGAATACACCATTCATTTTCTCCATTGTATTCTGCAAGCAGAAGGATGAACTACAAACATGTATTGTTGTCAGTCTGCAACATTCTGAAACCCACAAATAAATTTTAATTAATGAACTGCAATGCAAATAGGGAAATATTTCTTAGTCCTATTTTGTGTATTACTAGACTTCATAATCAAGCATTTCGCGATTTGAGTCTTTGAGGGGATATTGGTTTAGGATTAATTTTCAGCAGTAGTTTCCGATATTGAGATATCATACTATCCGAGTAGAGTTGCCAATTGAGAGAAATAAAATTTCCGTCACTTTCATTGATAAAAAAACTATGATGTGAAGGTTGCATAAACCACAAGATGATATATGCTGCCCTGAAAAGGCACAAAAGAGTAGGAAGTAACTTCTCCATGTGCAGGAACAAGAGGTAATGGGAAACAAGAACTGCTGAACAATACATACAAGCCTATTCTCCATCAAAAACAACAGAAAATGGAAACTAGGACAGTTTACTCTTCAATTACGCAACCAACTAATTGGTATGATATAGGTCTATTTTCTAAGAGAAAACACAGCAGTTAAGAATCATACCACAATGCTAATTCACAGAAACAAATTAACTAGTGCCATAACATATTAAAGAAATAAAACGCACAAATGTAAAAATGACGTAGACTGTGCAGAGATATAACAAAGAAATGAGATATGTCCGCTCTCAGAAGACAAATAAAAGTAACATGGAACAAAGAAGGACTGAAAAAGGCTTGGAAAACAGTGACTGGCGAGTCCGAATTGGAAACCCGAATTCTAGATCTGACTCTCGTCTCCGTTCTTGAGGTTATCAGAATTAAAATACCGAGGGATGGTAAGAGGCCCTTGTACCGGCCAGCAGCTTTAATCAGAAAGGTGACAAAATCTCCGGTCCTACTGGTGAAATTGCGGTTGATTGGCAACACTGTATCTGAGAGCCTCAAAATACATCAGTTCGCAGTGATACGGAACCCTCGAGTCAGAAATTTAGAAAAGGACAAGCTATTACTATTATTATTAATATCTTGTGTTTGGCTATAGACAATTTAATGAGAACATACATAAATTATCATAAATATTTAATATTTTGTTGAAAGAATTAATTACTTGTTTTCTGGAAGGATTTTGATAATTAAGGACAATATTAAATGAAAAGGAAAGGCTATTGGCTGTTCATATTTTGTTGATACCTTGACAGGTGATACACATTTTTTTGGCAATAAATCTAGGATTTAAATAAATACTTTAATCTTCAGAAAAGAAGACAAGGATCACGTTTCTATTTATCGACCTTTATTATTCATCTACTATTTATTGTCTTTTTTATGTATTTCATTCAAAATAAGGCGATTTTAATTAACTATAAAAGTTCTTCAGTCTCATGAATCAACCTAGATAAAAATGTGATTTTTAGTTCAGTTAGAACTCGCAATTATACATTTCCTAATCCTGTATTTCTGAAAAATAAACTTTCTTTTCAACTTGAAAGTTTTACTCACATCAAACGATTCTCAAATGTGTTAGAGATATTAAAAGTCTATTATAACTGCTGGAGAACGACTTAAATTAAGGGTTGTTGGATACATGATGCAAAGAAAATGCTGAGTGTATGATCACCTTTGAATGCCTTTGTAGCATTTCATAAAAACAAAATGAAATTCTGGAAATTGCAATGATTTTGTAGCATTAGACGAATAAAATGCTGTTTATGTGAATACAGGGGCAATAATTGTGGAATAACTCGAACAGATGTCAGGACAAGAATCTAAAGAAAGACAACTTGTTACATGAGAATGAACGTAAGAACGGTAAAAAAGATGATAAAGAAAAATATCGAAACTATTGTTTCATATGGACTACGTACGAACAATACGGTTAAATATAAATAAAATTAAAACATCTGTAGCAGTTCGAAACTCTTCTTTTCAGTTCAGTGCAAGATAACTATCAATATTTCTACATGAAATAGAAGTTAATGAGGGAAATTATACTGTTTATATACGTTTACTCTCACTACTTGTCCAGGAGCACAGGAATTGATACAAACGTTAAGCAAATGTAAAACAATTATATGCCTATTCGCTGTGTTTGGTTAACTAGGGGCGGCTTGCATTATCACAACGTGAAATAAATCTTGTACCACTTGGGTAGAATCTCTATTTACTATTAAGATGAGAAACATAAACAACACAAGATTATTTACCATAAGTTAGCCATAATGTTCCATCATTTTGTTCTTATAATTTGGGATGATTTTGCGCAAAATTCTTGAAGTTCGTAGCACTATATGATGACGGAATTTATTTCTCTTTTAATAATACCTGCCTGATATTAGCATTACGTTACTAGGAACAAAGCAGTATTCAACAATAATGCTTTGAAAATACAACAATGTAGTTATGATAGAATGTTTATGGCCGATTCTACAATTAATTGCTAGATGTTCCTCTTACTGACTGACGGAAATATTTCTCAAGGTTATTGTAAATATAAGAGTTAACACTAATACGTTCCGCTGTCATAAAGGCGTCAGTTTCGGAAAGTACACTGGCCACTAATAACACGTTTAACCGAACAGAGATTTCTAAGAAAATTTCCATACGATTTTGATAAAATAAAAAGCAAGAACATGTTTCAGTGTGTATTTATTAAACTTATTGAACTATTAATGTAAAATCCTTTTAAATATGGATGGTTGGCCGGTTCAACAAAATTACTACAATTATGAGCTCACAGGGTACAAAATGACAGTTGAAGTTAAAATGCTCCTACTTCTACTTTTTAAAGTCTTATTTATGTTTTTTTTGGTATATCAGGCTCAGAACGACCTACTTTTAATGGCGATTAGATTATAAATTGTGAAAATTAACAGAACATTATTCTCCCTATTAATTGACGCAAACAGTTCTAAAACCCTTTCAGTTATTTTAATGAATATATAAAAAATATTCAAAGGAGACATTAGATGAGATTTTCCTCCTTTAAAGATGTTTCTTAAAGATTTTATTCAAACTTTGTTTAAATTTGATGTTTGGTTAATTTTATATGTTTAAAATATTCTTAAGCTTTTAGGAATATAATGTTTCATTTTCCCGATTCCGTGAGAACATGGTATTTTACGCAAGGTAAGAAAACGGAATTTAAAGAATATTCACGACATATTGATGACGCTTGTTTAAAAATATATGTGGAAGATGATCGAGTTCCTGAAACAAGGTATGAAACATCTTTACCAAGGTACATGCACTATATTAACTTGCTTGACTCACCCTACACGTCTCAAAAATTCAGAAATGACTTATTCCGGTAAGTACTGTCGGGGAAAGTGCCTTTTGCAGAAAACTCTTTCATGGCTGTGTTTTTTAAAATAACTCCCAGCATAATTTTATGTGTTTGAGAAATTCTATTCCCCTTGTCTGGAAGGTGTATAAATCGAATATTGCCAGTGCGCACATGTAACGGACGATACATGACTAGTTCATTCAGGGCCGGATTTATGCACAGGCCCACTAGACCCGTAGCTAGGGGCGCATTTTGCAGGGAAAAAAAATGAATTTGCTATTTAAAACGGGAGACGAAAACAATATTTAGGGGAAAAACATTTAAGAGAGAGAGCACCAAACAGTCACCTTTGAACCACCTGACCCCTCGCAAATAACTGACTTCAGATAATTTAAAGTTAAGTTAATTTGCATTAGAAATAGCACAACAAAGATTTGAGCTTGTATTAGGAACGTTATTTATTCCTAATGTTTTCTTTGTATACTTCAACAATCATCATTACACTCTTTTCCTAGTTCACTACAGTTTCTGGTGTGCTCAAATCTTCCAAAGTTAATTTAACTCATTTCCCGATCTCATACAATGATTAAATTTTGCACAGTAACATAAATCCGGTGACAACACAATATTCCATTGTTACTTTCATACATATCTATATACTTATATAATTTAGAAGCATATTTAATAATATTTTTTTTAGTCCATGTCACATATAGGGCGTCGCTGTCACTTATAACTCTGCTAATGGGCAAAATATACTTTGTGTTAAGTATGCGTGAAGGCGTAATTTACGTTAATTTTTGTATATAAGGAAAACTAAAGTGTATTTTTTCGTTCGTTCGAATCCTGCTGTCAATCGTCCTGACTGACATTTCCCTTTAGTTTCTTTGAGTTTCACCAGACAAACGTCAGAATGGTACCTTAACTAAGATACCGGCCGCTCCTTCCCATACCCTATCCTGGTCTGATCCAAAGATGGATTTAAAGATCGTACAAATTTTAAAAATAACTTAACGTGTCTTTTATGACAGAAGAAACATTTTCTCCCTAACTTGCCTTTATATCTTCAGAAGATGAATATTCCCGGAGATGGTGTTTAAAATTCAAAGAGCTGCCCACGTTTTCAACGTAGCTAATGAGTTTGTAATGTCACTTTTGTCCATTCCTAGAGAATTTTTAAAAAACTTTGAACTTCCTAGTTCTTTGGGGTAACGTATTGGCGGGTGGACCGATATACTGACTAACAGATACCGATACATAGCAGGGTTCAATTCTGTAAATCTAAATTTATTTTTTCCTATATTAAGAGAAGTGGCAAAGAGGATGAATTAATAAATTCTAAAAAGCGAGGACAAAATATGATGACTTTACCATTCTTTAATTTACTTTAAAGTGCTTCTGTATGTCCTTATATGATTTAACTGTCTTGTGTGTTTTGTATTTTGTAATGTAATTGTAATTGTTAGATTTTTAAACTTTATAAATGTATTAAAAATAGGTTTTGCAATGTAATTGTTTTTTTTTAATATTCACAAATATATTTAGAAAACTTTAAAGTTTTGTATTGTAATTGTTATTTTTTCTATTTTTTCCTCTCTCTAGAATACTTTATAAATGTATTTAGGAAATTTTAGTGTTTTGTATTGTGATTGGAATTGTTTATTTTTAGATATTTTAAACATTTTTCTTCTTGAAACTTTATATAGCTATTTAGGAAATTTTATAGTTTGTTATTGTTAAAATTGTAAATCTATCTCGAAACTGCAATATGCCATTTGTGATGTTAGAGAAAGTAGGATTTTTCTTAGCTGAATAAAGCTGAAGCTGCATAAAATCCATGAACGAAATGTAATAACTATATTGTTTATAAACAAATTAAGAAATGGTTCCTATTACCTTATTGATTCAGTGTAATTAACATATTTTCAGCAAGTAGCCTGCAGTAATTTAATAAAATATGCTAATTTTATTTAATGAAATTATTTTAGTTATAATATTGAAACGTATTTTGTAAATAACCTTTAACCAGAGCTATTACCAATAATTATTATCTCCAAAGTGAATAAAATACAAATTTAAAGCAGACAAATTCTTGCCCGTATCATTTAATATTGGAGCAGTGTTGCCATGTTGTTTTACGTTTTGATCATTAAAATGTATTTATCAGACCTGAGTGTTCATAATATACGTTTACATCTTTCTGGTAACACTTCAGTCTCCATAATAAGATTTTCAGTTGCTTATCAACTTTTATAGAACTATAGGAAGCATCAGACGTGACGTCATTGACTTATCCAAGTAGGTTACAATTAGAGGATAGAGCATGCTGACAATATAGTGTTCACAGCCAGAATTAGAAATTTGCGGTTAATACGTAATATTAATATGTTAATTTAATTAAATGTGTACTAATAATTAAATAACACAAAGAAGAGTAGATGTCTGAAAGATAATTACTTTTCTTTAGCTCTTTCCGAATGTTCTTAAAGTTCTGGTCGTACGTACCAAGATGGCAGCCTGACGTTGTTACGTTCGGCTTCAGATTTTGGAAGTTTGACCTCTTCTCTAATTCTAACATCCTTGGATAAGTCAATGACGCCACGTGTGATACAGCCTATTAGTTCTTTAAATGTTGCATGCTTATTACTAAGGCTCGGTTAGTTATTGCACATTGCATATACAAATGCATACTTCAACGATTTTTTTCGAAAATGCATGTTACATGTGCATATATATGAATCATTTATATATATACCCTCGATATTTTAGATCTAAAGCCAATTTAAACAAACAAAAAATAATAGATGATGTGAGAAATATGCTGAGCATGCTTCAATATTCTATATATACCTAAAGTCAGGGATATGCCCGTTTGAAATACAGATTTCTATGTAAAATTAATAAAAAAAAATAGTTGTAATTCTGTGCATTTCTTGTTAATGACAAGCCTGGATACACGAAAGAAACTTGTGGGTTCCCTCCATAACGAAATTTTGGATACGAAATTCTGCCAGAGAAGTTAAATACGCTACATGGAAAATCTTCAGATGACTTTGAACTTGATGTGTCAGATATTGTTGCCCTTAAATATTGTCCAATTGTATTTAGTGAAGTAGAATGAGTTTCTCGGTGTACGAAGACGTTCTTGCCGAAAACAGAAGTTTCTAGTTTGAAAATGTAATATGCCATGTCGCAATCAAATGAATTCTTGATCTGTAAGTAATACCGTTTTCCTTTGATTCAAAAAATCGCTGAATTATATATAAGTGTTTTTATAAGGATGTGTATTTGTGTATGTTAACAAGCGTATTTTAAAGCAGAAGTATTAAAATTAAGCAACTTTTAAAATGTAAAATTATAGGTGGCAAATGAAACATGAAGGCTTTTGCAGTAACTGGAATAAAGCATTTACAAGAAACTGTGGTGTTCTCCAAAGTACATATTTCTTTGTATATTTTGTTCCTTTTTACTGCATATTTTAGTTAATTTAAGTGCATAAATAACCATGGCCTACTTATTATCGTTTTGATTGATGCCATGAAAATTATCCTGATCAAACAGATTTTATTGTGTATACTCTACTTTCGTGGCCATATTCAGAATATAATTCATATTTTAAAAATAACAGTTATTTCATGAACAAAGCGAGGTCTTAATACCATTTATTATTCAAACATTCACACTTATAATTCAGCTTTTTTATTCTTTCTATAATTCCACAGCCAAGACAATCGATCAGAGCTTGTTAAATGTCAAAAACAAGTTAAGATCATGATTCTGTAATTGCATCAACTTTCCCCTTACCTAACTTGTCCACAAATTGGAACATTTCAGAATACACGTGAAAGAAACTGGTTAACAATCTTTCACAATACTATTAATAAACTTTCACAAATACTCCTCGAAAGACTATGGAAACACACACACACACAAATGATTACCGTTACTCAATACGGGACAACCAAATGTTTGCTTTTCAACATTACGTTGAGAATCCCTATCGTCTTTTTTAAATTTATAGGGTGAAATTAATTCTAGTACATCCCTTTAGTGATCAAATTTCAGGCTTTCAAACCTCACCGGCGAGGATCAGAGAATAAACAGTGCCTGCGTTCTTTAGCATGATGTTAACCAGTTTTCATGTTTTTTGTCTCTGCCGTTCTTTCTGGGCATTTTTTTTCTTATCTTCGTTTCTTCTATATTTCTTTCTCTTCGTTGTTACCAGCTTTCTCTCTTACTCATTGCTTCTCCAACATCACACACATACTCTTTGTGCGTGTGTGTTTTCATTCTATCTGTGTGGATTGTTATAAAACACTAGTTCATTAATGGTGTAAATTTTAGAACGCTATATTTGCAATAGGTAGAATTCACAGTGGCATAATCGGCATAGATAATTTTTCAGAATTTAGTAAAAAAGTAGCCCACTGTTTTGTTTATTTTGAGAGAAGACATATTATTTTATATTAGTTTGGTAAAAAATTCGTTTCCATAATTTATCAACATGCTATTAAATGTGCGTTATTCACGATTGAAATGTGGAACATGTAAGGTTTGCTATGTTCATAGGACATAGCAAACTTTGAGCGCGATATTGAAAGTCACATGTACCGCCCATAACATTCATTTTTATAATATCTTACCAAAGTTCACTTCTATCCTACTGATGGATTTCTAGGAACCTGTACTGTATAATTTTATTTTGATTCTTTTAGCCACATTTTCATTTCATATGATTACCTGTTCTCTCTCTCTCTCTCTCTCTCTCTCTCTCTCTCTTTTCTCCATTCTTCATTCTCCCCTTTCTGTCTCTCAAATTTTCCTCTCTCTGTCTAACAGACATCCATCGGATACGATTTTTCATTATGAGTGTTTAAATTACTCCCTGGCTCATCTTGTGTACTGTTCATCTTGCTTTTATCCTTTCATTTCCTCTGCACTAATTCATTTATATCTGAAAAATATTCTGTGCTCTTGTTTGCTGACATTCGTTACGTGAGAGAGACAGAGTCAAGGAGAGCAAATGGGTCTCTTTCCCAGTCACGATTAAATGAAAAGAAGGTGTCAACTGGGTGGCCTAGCTGCACGGCGTTCAGACTCGCAATTCCTTTTATGCGAAGTGTAGAACAAAGGGCGGCAATTTCCTTTCATCTCGTAAAACCCTATGAGAAAATACACACACTTCAACATAACCGTAGCTCGCTTCTCCAGAACGATAGCCGTGTATGCAGGTTGTGTGTAGTGCACAAAGAAGGATCAGAAAAATAGAGCATTGTATTCTTACTTTGGAGTTTGCGCTCTGCTGTTGTTTTGTCAGCGTTGTAAGAGTTTGTTGAAATAGGTTTGGTTATTTGGTACTTTTAATCAAAGAATGTTTTACACCTGAATAATGATGTGTTGTCGGTACTTTTTTTATACATTTTTGAATAGTTTTTCATCGCCTTTTCTCCCCCCTTTTTTCGATCATTTGCACCTCAAAATTTGTTATAAATAACAAGTGTAGATATGCACAACCACAAAATGCATGATAAGGGAAAGATGTGATTTATCTGTCGTGAAGTAATATCAAAATTAAATGTGTGTGTGCCTTCAATCTATAAATATAGATAAAAGAGTGACATATTTTTATTATTATACATTGTTTCTTTTATCCTGAAATCAAAATTATCTGGAACACAGGCCAACGTCGCCTCCTCCATTACAATGTGAGCTCGCGGCCATTGAGTTCTAAGGCTGCTCCCTAAGTGGAAATTAATTGCAGGCGTTCTGACATAGCACAATGTCGAACAGCATCAGCATGGTTATTCGGACGAAGTTCGGCGAATAGATAGCATTCATTGAACAGCGAAGATCTCTGTATTCCGTTGGAAGTGATAGTGTGGTGTGGAGAGTAGGGATGTAAATCCTCTCGGCTCGAGCGGCGAGTCTAAAGCTCGAGTCGAGTCGTCACTCGAGCTTGACTCACTGTAACCGAGTCCCAGCGTGAGTCTCTCTGAACAGCGACTTCACTCGACTCCAGCACATAGTGAGCGCCGATTCGGTTTCCACTCGAGCACATAGTGAGCTCCGACTCGAGCAGTTCTAAGTACCGACTGGACTCGACTGGAGCACATAGTGGGCGCCGACCCGGCTCGACTCGAGCATATAGTGAGTTCCGACTCGACTCGACTCGAGTATATAGTGAACACCGACTCGACTCGAGCACATAGTGAGCGCCGACTCGACTCAACTCGAGCACATATTGTGCTCCGACTAGACTCGACTCGAGGAGTTCTGAGTACTGACTCTACTTGACTCGAACAGTTAATGAGCGCCGACTCGACTGGACTCGAGCAGCTACTGAGCGCCGACTCGACTCGACTCGAGCATATAGTGAGCTCCGACTCGACTCGAATAGAGCAGTTCTGAGTACCGACTCAACTCGACTCGAGCAGCTACTGAGCGCCGACTCCACTCGACTCGAGCACATAGTGAGAGTAGACTCAACTCGACTCGACTCGAGTAGGTACTGAACACCGAGTCGCGACTCGAGTCGAGCGAGTCGTTGACATCCCTAGTGGAGAGTGAGTCGAGACGACTTAGTGCTACGAACATACATTTATGCTCTACACTACATATCACATACATATATACACTCTATATTTATTACACTTTTTTCATTTATAAATGTTCTTAATTATATACAATTTCCTTCTCCTCCTTCTCCCCCACTTATCCTTCTTGACGTCATTAAGCACAAAACTTACCCCACTCTCGGTATTTGACGCTTTTCCCGTGATTTGAGCGTTTACCCGATTTTGAAATTCTAATTATTATTTTGGCCACATTTACTTATTCCTGATTTCCAACAAGTTCCGGTTCTGAAAAGAATACATTTAGTATACTTTTTACTCATTCACTTTACTACTAATTAACATATTATTATACTTGTATAAACTGGTTGAAATGGCCCATTTGGCCATAACGAAATGGCCCCTACTAAAGGAAAAGAAAGAAGAACTAAACCATGTCAACCGTACAACACAGATAAACTATTTAGATGCCAAATGGTCCATCATCATGCTGCCAGATGGGCAGCATCATCCGATTAAAAATTATCCTAAAATTTCAGAGATGAAGGAATATTTTTTGAATGACTTGGAATTTCAATTCTTATTCATGAAGACCCTCCGTCAATTTTGATTTCAAATAGTTCAATATTCAGGGTGTCTTGTAACGACACAATAACTTCAGTAACAGTGATTCTGCTAGAAGTTTAAGGTTTGGGGAGTGCAAAGCCAAATTTCAGTGGCGTAAATCACTGGCTCTACACCCTCGCTTCTTTCGCTTGGTGCTCCTTATTATTAACTAAGTTACGACATCTACGCCACCAAAGCCCTCCCCCGCACCGTGGGGTTCTTTTTACGTCCATGGCAAATCGGGAGGGCGTAAGTTAGGTTTCTCATAGTTTATATTTTTTTGTTAACCGTAACGATTTTAAAGTTGGGTGCGTGCTCAAAGATTTATGGTGATGTCCCCAATTGGGTTTTATCTGGGAGAATCTATTTTCAGGAATGAACTCCATATATTACAATAGACGACCACCGACCTTAGAAGGCCATGGATACCAACATATCTTGAAATCATATTTAAAGTTATCCATTATGCATATATTTAACTACAATTTAGCAAATATTATGAAACTCCATGGTTACTCTTTTGTTTCGTTGAAATGTTTGTCATACGTGATGGATTTGAAGATGACAAATATGACCAATTTCACAATTTCAAAATATTATTACATAAAGATATTGCAGATCGTGGGCTTTTATTGTTATTTCCGGTATATGTACACTCATGCTCAAAATATGTTACGCATGTCTTTATTTGACAGTTTTTGACAAATAAAATTTTTCTCCTTGGATTCTGGCGTTCGCTTGATTGTTATATTTTCAAGTAGGTAAGAACAAATATTTCCTGAAATTTTGTCACAAAAATATTAATAAATAACGAAACTAGAAAGAAAAAAGTCAACATAGGGAAATTCACAGGGAAATTTAGAGGAAACGAAGGGAAATTGTTTTCGCTCCCCGAAACAGTCCATATCTTTAGTAGTATCTGAAACTCAAAATGGGGAAATGTTCACTCTAATGAAACATTACACAAACAAACGCTACAGACATAATGTATGTGCTTTATAATCATGTGACAGAAACTATTACATTCTCCGAAATGGAGCAAAAAAAGACACAAAATCTTTTCTAACTTACGAATTGAGGGCTGTCAATCAACGGTGCATCAATAAATGCTTAGCAAGATGATATATTACAACGATCTCGGGGCGTAGTGGTTAGGCTTTGGCCATGTGATATGAAGAGTTTTCATTTCGAATCTTCACCCATCTCTAAAATAATATTTTTGTAGATTATTGGATATAAAAGAGGTTTATTTGTTTTTGTAGTTTGCGAACATCCTTTTTCTTTCTTGTATTCTCTCATTGCTGATAGAATTGTTGTCTTTTTTACATTACGAGTAGACACTCAAAAAGTGTAAGTGTTTAATATTAAATTCGAAAACAGTAAATATGTGCTCAAAACTGTATTCTCATGTAAGGTTTAGCAACAGGACCTATGAATGCATGTCCTCGAAAGCAGTTACACTTCTAATATGTAAATCCAACCCATATTTAAAATTAGTCATGCAGACTACGCTTCGAATTCCCGATACGTATCAGAACGTTATATGTATACATGTTCATGTTATTTATAATATCATTGTCTAACCCTTGATTTAGTTTACGAAAGATAAGATAAGATAAAATGAATTTTATGGGCGGTAAACTAGTTTACGAAAGGTAACAGTATAAATGCCTATAGGTTTCTAGATTATTATATTATTATTATTATTATTATTATTATTATTATTATTATTATTATTATTATTATTATTAGTAGTAGTAGTAGTAGTAGTAGTAGTAGTAGTAGTAGTAGTAGTAGTAGTAGTAGTAGTAGTACTAGAAGTAGTAATAGTAGTCTGAGTTTTCACAGTTAGTGGTATAGAAAATGAAATAACAAGTAAGCTATTGTTCTTATAACTAGTTAATTCCCTAAACTTCTAGCAATTTCCCGTTGGCAGAATGCAAAACATCTAATTTCGAAATAAACTATATTTTATGTTAAGATAGGTATGTTTACGTTATAGATATACCTAGTGTAATTCTTATATTCCACTTCAGGAAATGTTTTTCGTTATCATAATTCTGGGTGGCTGAATTGGAACAGAGTCTTTTTTAGGAGATTTTTAAAACCAGAATGAGTACTTCATGCATTGTAGTAAAATAATAATAATAATCCAGGAAAACTTAACTGTAAAACATTAGAAGAAGGTTATTATATTTCTGTGATGTAAGCGATCAAAATGGCAGCAGCAAATACTTGACCAGTATTAGACTTGTTGTTACGGTAAGGAAGACCTTTTACATTTCAGCGTGTGTGCGCAATTCACAGCGAAACTGTAAACTAAGACCTTCCAATAAGGTAAAAGAAACTATTCGGTGTTTCTCGATGATTGTCTGCCGATAACTGTAAATATTGACATTTATCTTAAACATTACGTGATATAATATCAAGTAACGTTTCCAAATGTCTAAATAGTGAACACTAATTTGAGTTGCTATTGTTTTAAATATAATTAGATTAATTACAAGTATGATTGCAGCATTAATCTAATAAGATGGTTTGTAGGGGAATTTCCAAATAATATAGTTGTTCATATCGGTTACTGCGAGAAAAAAATGAAATTCCTGCAATGACCGATTTTTTTTCTGCCTGTTCCACAAAAACAGAAAGTTCTGGGTGCAGATGCACAACATGAAAGCGTAATTATAATTAATTTAAGAGCACTTGTAAATTGTCTGGACTTTAATCCATTAGGACTGCTCTGAGAATATGTGAAGTCCAATAGTCTATTCGTGCTTAGGATGCACTACTTTCCAACTAAAGCTCTTTGTTACTTGTCATTCAGTAGACAAAGCTAATATTACTTCAGTAGCTCTTTTCAATACCTGATAAAGTCCATACCGAGACGAACCGCACAGTCATCAAGGCAAAAGGAAGAGCTCAATCTCACTAGGTGCACGTGTTAATTTATTTGGCACTTCAAAGTATAGTTTCTCCTTTGGCAAGAAATTGAAATATTCACTTTCACGACGTGCAATATTTCTTTTAACAGAAACTATTTCAGATTTGTGATATGCACTTTAGTTTGTAAAACAAAATCAAAGTTTAACCGAAAGATTTCGACAACATTGTAGAGTTTTGCTGGTGAGTAACACATTGGAGTAAAATATGAGCTTTTAGAACTTAGAAATAAATCAAGAGTAGAAAGATACAATGAAGTTGAGATAATGATGGCTACTTTTACGTTTTCAATAACTTGTATTCAATCAATCTGATCTTCAGAAATATATCAACGCCATCCCAGAATTTGCTGAAGGTGACATAACAGTATTTGCCTGGTGATACTGAGGAAAACCCTGGAAAACTTCAGTCAGGGTGGTCGAACGGCCTCTGGGATTGAACCCACGACCTCCCGAATGCTACACTAATATTAATATAAGCTAGCTCCTCCTATTATAACATAACCATCAATATTTGAACGATCCGAGGGAGTTTCCAAAGAGTAACCGATAAACAGAAACAAATGACAATGGTTTCTTGGTCGTTTAAGGATGAGAAACTAAAATTACATTGAAAGAAGAGCAACATATTTGGTGAACCCTCCAGACACCAATGTATATTGGTTATTGGAGTAATAAAAATTCAATTCAATACTTCGATGATCATAGAGTCGATGTGAGCAACCACACACGAGGAGAAAAGAGCAGCTTTCCCTTCTCTAAAGCCTGCACTCGTCTTTTATGTAACACTTGAACCTCGGAAGGACGTTACTCTTATCCTCTGACTCCGCAATCAAGCAATTCTGTAATAATACTCATATCTCGCCATATTTGGGAATTTTAAGAAATGACAAGTGAGAATAGTTTTTGCCGAGAAGTTAAATTACTGTGTAACTGGAATCCATAGTACACCCTGCAAAGCAGAATAGTATAACTCTTGTTTTCGTAGATTAAATGTTCTTACATAATATTTTTAGTTACTGATTCCCTATAATCTGGTCAGTATTGCGTTGTTTTAATTAGATATTTATAACTTTTATCAGTTTGCTTGTGGCAAGCTTGTCCTTGTTGCTTATTCATTGTCCTTCGAAACAAGAATTCACAACAGGAGACTCACTGTAGGTGGGTTGCTGTAGCAAATGAAATGAAATGTGATGTCTGATGGGAATATGTTAGCCAAATATTTATTCAAAAACAGTATAGATTTGAGTTGTCAGCCCAGCCGCACACTAGGCAACTTGGTCAGGCGATTTTTTCATTGCCGATTTTTCTTTTTTGATTCTACGTATTTAATGAATACAACATGTTAATAACGTAATTGTGGTGTTCAGCATACACATGCGACATTTGCTACATATACACATAGATGTGTTATACATATTTGGATCTGCATGGTAACGTATTCTGCATAAAGTATCAATTATTGTATATAAGAATTGAATTCTGTTATAAGAATTATGTTAAATATATCGACCTCAGAACATTCTTTAAGAATACAATTATATAATGAGCACATTCTCCTAGTAGAACATATCCATTGATTTAGTCCTTTGGTTCGAGAGATGGAAAACAGCATTACACGGTCGAGTTACTCTATGTGGTACATACAGTCTTAATTCTGATAATAAGCTTTCTGAGTCGATTTAACTGTGTAAGAGTTTGTGTAGGAAAGTTAAGAGAAAATTAACGTTTCTGGTTTCAAGAGATTGTAGCCTGTGCTTATTTACCAGGTCTAAGTACTTTTCAAATTTAGCATTTATTCCAGCTTCTTTGTATGTCAAAAATGGTAGAAATTTAGACTGTATAATTTAAATTTACAGAGAGTTCTTCTGTGTATTAGGATCCCATATTATTGCAGCATATTCTAACTTTGGCCTGACATACGCTGTTATAAAGTTTTTAAGACATCAACATTCGAGAAATCGCTTGCTAACCTCATCACAAACCCGAAGTTCCTTCCTGTAAGCTTCACTAACAAGACGATTTATGTGCATGCCGACTGCCAGATTAGATTTATTGGTTACACCAAGATCAGTATTAGAATCTACTCGAACTAGTAGAGAGTCATTAACATTGTATTGAATTTTTAAATAGTTTGATTTTCTCGTATATGACATTACCCTACATTTAGTAATGTTTAATAATAGCACGTTTGTTTTACACCAGTTGGAGACTGCATTAATATCATTTTGTAAGGAGATCGCGTCCGATTCGGAGAAAATGCTACAATAGATTTTTAAATCACCTGAAAACAGAAGTTTGTTGGAGGATGTTATGACAGCAGACAAATCACTTGCAAATAATAAGAACAAAAGAGGACCAAGGTTCTATCCTTGAGACACACCAGAATTTATAACATATTCTTCGGTTAAAATATTTTAGTAACGAACACGATGTTTACCTTTGACACAAATAAAATACTATTAACTGGCGAAGTTTCTCTAAGAAGTTGAATGCAAGCTTGCTAAGTAGGATGTCATGATCAATGACATCAAAGGCTTTCGTAAAGTCTGCGTAAATTACATCTACTTGACTATTATTATCAATTTGCCTAGCTAAGATATGCGTGCATTCAATCAGGTCAGTTACAGTAGATTTGTTTGGCAAGAATCCATGTTGGAAGGGAGAAATTATTGAGCGTACGTGTTAATATATACATTCATGTATAATATGGTAGTTTCAAATACTTTGGCTAGCGCAGATATTATGGCAATTGGGCGATAATTTATAAGATAATTACTCTTGCTACCGCTTTTAGTGATGGAACAGATATCGGCAAGTTTCCATTTGACAGGGAATTCACAGGAAGCTAGCGATTTATTTAAAATCGCTTGTAGTGGATATTTAAGAATTTCAGAACAGCCTTTGATAATATGGGTTGGGACTTTGTCAGCCCCGAATGATATCCGAGGTTTCAAATTTTTAATTGTTTTTTCTACGTCATTCAGTCCAATGTGCTCAAGGAATAATTTATCTAAGATTTCAGAACTATTGTACTCAGTTAAAGTAAGATTGTATGCTACTTCGAAAATGTTTCATGAATGCATTCGCAATAGCTGTTTCTTCACTTAATTGCTGTCCGTCGTAATTTAGTACATTGCATTATGACTTCCGTCTATCATTTTTATGTATATCCGAATGTTTTTGGGATCAGTCTCACAATTGCACAAATAAGTTCTATACGGTAAAGATATTTCTCTTTTAGAAAGAATACGTAATTCTTTAAATTTATTATAGTGATAACTACCGATTGTTTGTTTCCATTTTCTACGGTGGTATGTCTTTTTCTTGATTAGTTTAATTAAGTAATTTGAAAACCAGACAGGGTACTTTAATTTAGGTCTTTTTCGTGGTATACATTTATCGAAAATGGCATATAATGTATTATAGAAAGAGTCAACAGCATCATCGACAGTTAAGCTGTACGATACACTTTCCCAATTAACTGATGCAATGTCACGATACAATTGCTCGTAATTGGCTTTGGAAAAGTTTTAATCAATTGTATGTGATTTTGCTATATTTCTGATCCGCGTTGTGTACATAAATTCAGCTAATAATGCAGGATGATGAACATCCTCAGGAACGATCGAGTCGGGTTCATGCATTACAACAACACTGTGAAAGTTCGAAAGCACTAAATTTAATGTTCTACCATATTTGTTTTCAACATTGTTGAAAGATTTTAAATTGTAACAGTTCAAATTATGTAATTCACGGCAGGTTTTTGTTGAACTAAGAAAATCATAATCAGTTCCTGTCAACTCAGTAATATTGTAAGGGTCTATTAAAGAATGCTGCTTTCCGGTGGTAATACACTACATAAACAATCAAAATAATATTGGTATACTGAAATAGGTGAAGCAGGTACATACAGACAGCACATACAAATATACAAGTAACAATATTTACAATAAGTTTGGCTACAATACAATCTACACTCGGGACATCAGGGGAGGAAACTTTCTCCACCTCGATCTTTTTTATTAACAGCCAACAAAACTCCACCCCTAGATTTTTTACAAGCAAAAGCAACATTTCTGTCAGCTCTTAACACAACATATCTTGAATCAAAAAGTTCAGAGTCAATATGGCTATCGGTGAGCTAGGTCTCGTTTAATGAGAAGGTGTGGTAGTTATTGTTTAAAATGTTTTATACTTGTTTATTTTAGTTCAGAGGTCACGTGTATCTTGTAAGTATAATCTAAGGTTTGCTTGCCTCCCAAAGGTTGCACTTTTTGTCGGATTCGCTGAATCAGTTCCGTCACAATCATCCCTTCTTACCTGAAAACTTGAGCCTTAACTATGAGAGTTTGATTTGCCTGCAATAGAACTGAGCAAAGGGAAAAAAGTCAGGATTATAAAATTTTGCCTCATGGAGTGAACATCTCTCTTTCTCTCTCTAGCTATATATCTTATCTCTCACTCGCTCACTCTTTTGCTATTCTCCCCGTATATATGTACAGTTTTGAAAGTAACTGTAATATTTTTGAGAGGAGAGATCACGAAGAACGGCAGTTCTTCGCGTGACGCTAAGAAACGATCAGCACTCACATATATACAGCTAATTTCGGATCTAGCAAACTATAAACCCCATTTTGAAACTTGCACTTGAATTTGAAAGCTCTTTGATAAACTGAGACACAGAACAAAATAGATCGGTAGGACCTCCCTGGGACTCCCTAAGGCGGTGTGAAATAAATTTCAAAATTTCATATTTCTGATATTAGCACTAACCCCAGACCATATAGGCGTCCAAAACGTGCGGAATCGTAATCTACGTTGCAATACCTTTCAAACAGTGTATCACACGTCAAAATCGGTGAGGGGATTCAAAATTTATGACCTTTTTAGCCCAATCACATTTTCACAAATAATAGAAAAGAGCCTCTGTCATTCTGTCTGTCTTTTTGATTTAGCCCAAAATGTTGGTACCGGGCAGGGGAGGCTTGGAGTCAATTGCAGGCCCCTCTGGAGTAAAAACAGGGTTGTTTTTTTAAATACGGCTCACCGTTTTTGAGATACGGAGCCTAGCATGGTCCAAAATCGATTAATATTCAGGCTTACAAAATAAGTGATACCGGTACAAGAGCCCCTTCGGGGTTCAAGAAAGAGCGACGCAAGAATCCTACTCACATCAGAAGTGATATCCATTTTGAGAGTGACTTTCTTTCTGTCACTATACTGAAATTGAGGATACTAAGTCTCTTAATTTTGTTACAAATCAAACAATTCCGCCATATTGACAAAAAGAAAGTCACTCGCAAAATGGATATCACTTCTTTTGTGAGTAGAATTCTTGCGTCACTCTTCCCTTTACACCAGAGGGGTTCTTGTACTGATCTAATATACCTTCAGTTATAGCCTGAGCGAATAAGAGTATTTGAGGAGGAAAGACAAATGTAGCGAGGACTTAGGTTTTAATTTTTAGTAGTGAAAACGTAAGATGTTCGACAAGATTTATAGTAAATGTGGGTTCAATCCACCCCCCAGAGGCTTACCTTGACTGAGGTTTTTCCAGGATTTTTCCTCAGTCACACCAGGTGAATGCCTTTTAAGAGTTTTCTTATAGGAAAACCAGAAAGTGTATTTTATTCATTAAGTTGTCTATATACATTTTTTGCAATAGTTTACCAATTAAATTGTTTGCAGCAATTACGTTACCCTGTTGTCAATCTCCTCTTGATTAAAGGATGAAATCATTTCTGCCTTTGTAGTCTCCTTTTATCTTGTAACTAATGCTACGTGTAGCATTTGTGTGGTGCTAACCATCGTGCCTCTTTCAACGCTGGTAACATAGTAAACGAGAAACAGCTGTAATTATAAATCAAGCAACCAAGTCGCCTAGTGTGCGGCAGGACTTAGCTACGATGCATATATGTATATTATACTGGTAAAAAACGCGATAGCAAAATGATAACTAAATATCCTGAAATCAGAGGTAACAATGTGGAAAGATATGACTACTATCTAGACAGACACTTAGACACTGTGATTTTTAAAATAGAGAAATAATCTCCAGATATAGGTCCTTGCTAACAGTTTTGTAGAAATGCTAAGGTGGCAGGCTGGTAACGTTTATAAATAAATAAAAGGAATATTCAAAATAGACTATTCAAATTTTGCCAAAAACTCGTAGATGGCAAAAGTTTATGATCAAATGATCAGTTTTCGTATATCAATCGCTATATATTTAAAGGTTAAAAAAGTGATCCCAAGTTAGAATTTTTGACATTTTAACTAACTGCCTTCAATTTATTAAACTAAATTTGATTGTGAACAAGAGAAGGTAGTCGTTAATTATATTAAAGTTATTTAAATATGATTTTTTATTTCCCTTTTAAAGTCAATATCTCACAGAGTATTCAAGAGCATCAAATAAATACATTATAACTACGGAAATCCGAACTAATTGAGACTGAGTCCTGTTCGGATTCCGTAAAATTCTTATTATTCGAAAACGTTTAAAAGACTTACTGTTACTAAATGTACCAGATCATAACCCAGTTTCATTAATAGTCAATATAAAACCATTAATCCGAATTTCGCGATTAATCTCCTCTACTCGGAGGAATTCAAATTATCCGAAATTTCCGATTAGCGGAGTTCTACTGTATTGTTTGGAATTATTGGTTAACAATTTTAAGACTTCAAACAGCTAATCACATGACCAATGCGACTCAATACATTAACTGTTTTTCGATAGAATTTTCTTGTTTTAAAAGAGAAGATGAGAAAATGAAAATGTTTTTTTTAAGCTAAAACTCTTTATAAATTAGGAAATAAAATCCTCCTTAAGAAAGGAATGACAAAACATATCGTAGAATCATTTTATTAATTGAGTATAGATGTCATACATTAAGAAAATCATATTTGCTTTTGGTGCATTTGGTACTGTGTAATACTGTGCAAATCACTAATAGAAGTTCTTGCTTAAATACTGTTGCAAGCAGCAAAATCATTATAAAGCAATTTAAACTAATATTACTCGAGATTGTTTTGAAAGACTAAAAGTTTTCTAAGATTTTATGTCCCTAAATATAATCTAAATTGTTCTTACATTTTGTTACATTGATTTCACAACTAATCATAATCGAAGACATATCTTAGACTATTAGAGGTTTCGAACTTTCTCTGGCTATGAAAAGAACATTATGCAACACATTTATAAAAGTATTATTTTGGAACATTCGAATGGCCAAATGATCAGATTACATTATTTGATGCAATGTTTCTTAATTATATCGAAGTAATAGGATCTGGTCAGAACACTATTTTTGAGAATAATTCGAAAGTCCTTTGCAAGTTGTTATTCTGGTTGGATCAATTAATTTCTTGTCTGATGTGCTAATTGAATACGAGTGGATGACAAATAACTCCCTATTGCAAATTCTTGATAACTTTAATACTAATTTATTCATTTTAATAGAACATGTCTTACATTCCACAGCAGAATGGTACAACATTGAGACAACTTCAATGATTTCATACTCATGCAAGATGGTGCCCCTTCATCATTTTGCTAGCGAAGTTTGTGTGTGGATCAAATTCCAATTACAAAATCATTCCATACAGAATCAACAAATAAAAAAATAATTTTAGATCTTAGGTTTTAAAAAATGTGTGATATGTGGTAATTGTGTTTTATAGATCAATATAAACAAAAAATCAATTTAAGGTTTTTGTTGCTTTTGGTTTTTGAGTTATAAGTTGTTAAAAATAAAAAATCGACTGATTTTTGACGCGCACAACCTTTGAAAGCCCGAAATACAAAAAACTATTTGTCCTAAACAGCTCAAACTTGTACCATTCTTTTCGGAATTTAAAGAGCTGTAACCTGAAATATTACTTGACTTTATTACATCAATCTTTGTTTTTAAAAAATAAAACAAACTTGTTTTTTTTTAACTCAAAATCGAACTCTTTTTTTTTAAATATGTTCAATGGTCTTCTGATTGGAATGAATGTGCCAAATTTCATGATGATATTTCAATAGGATCATGTTTATTTCTTTTTTCTAGCAGAAGTACACAGCCACTTATGCATAACTTGTACAATTAGTTTAAACAGCAATACGATTAATGGATTTTAGCAAAGTAAATTTAATTGGTTAAAATGTGACATACAGTATCTTCATTTCAGTTCTATTGTAGAACAAACCGAGCCGCAGAAGCTCAGTGGTTTAGCATTCATTATGTCGTGGGTTCTATCCCAAACTTAATTAATTTTTTCCAGGGTTTCTCGCCAGTCAGACCAGGCAAATGCCGCGATGACTCCTTCAACATAGGTCCAGGCCGACACCTACCCGAATCCTGCCCCACATCCTATGACAGAAGAGACATTGCAGAACATGTTCCCTGTGAAAGAGCACGTAAACAATAAAAATACTTAAATAACTTCTAGCGTCAGGTGCCGTAGACATACCTTTGACAAAATTCAAAACTTCACGCTTCATTGTTTGAAATACAATTTATTATTAAACATACATATTTAACTCATAACACAACGTTTCGACTACGCCTGTATTCATTATCAAGTTTACTGTTAAAGATTTTTTTTCTTTTTATTGCTTTCTTTTAAATATTTGAATTCCTATTGTTGCCTGACTATATTTATTTATTGTTGAGAATAAATATTTATATATATTTATTAATAGTGTTTTTATATTATATATAACAATAAATATTGTTGAGAATTTATTTATTTATATATTTTTCCTTTTATCTTTAATTCTATCCATATTTATGACGTTTTTCCATTCTTGGTTTAAACTTCTACACTCATTTTCATTAATATTATTCATATTATAGAAAATGCAATATCCTTCTCTAATCAATGTTTCTGCTTGATTCTTTGCTCCTCTAAGAACTCTAATGCTACTGGTTTCTATATGAAGAGCTTCATCAAATATATGTGTAGCAATTCCTGATTTCATTTATTTTTGTTTACTTTTAATATACCTTAAGTGTTCTAAGTATCTTCTTTGTATGTGCCTGTTGCTTTGGCCTAATAATAATAAATTGCGTTTCGAACTTTGTGCCGTAAAGTTTTCATTTTTTTAAAAAATAAAATAACTATGATTTAATGTTAAAGTTGCCGTGACGCACTGACATTTTTGCAACCCGCACGGTCAACTCTGACATATATTTATCCGAAATTCTCTAAAAGTATATGGGCTCAACAAAATTTTTAACTTGCCATATCAAAGAGAAATGTACTAAGTTTTATTTCTATTAAAAAATTCCGGAATATGTAAATACCTATAATAAGCGTGTATGAGGAATAACACAGCGTCACGCACTGTCATCCGCGAATTATTAAATTGATTTTACATTGTAAGTATTGCTTTATTTTTGTACATTCTAATAGAAATAAGCTAATAGACTCAATTACAGATTATAGATAAGAAGATATCACTCTAAAATATAATGCGTGTCGAAAATCTCTGTGTTCCGAAAGTTTAAAATATGTATTAGAACGATTCCACGAATATATCAAGTCCAGTAGTAAAAAGTCAAATGTACTGTGTATTTTTGTATATTACTGCAATCGATTCTTAAAAGGCATCCAGGACCACTATTACGGGGAGCAAAGGGCGCCGGGCTGGAAGGCACCAAAGGATGATAAGGAGGGGTGTTGTACACTCTTGGACGTTGCCAAATAATACAAGTTGCCGCCCTGGGTATACGGTTTGTATCTACTAAGAAATGTTAAAAGCTTTTAGTTCAAGTGCATAATGATCATCTGTTCTTGTATTATTTAAAAGTAAAAACGCTACAATTGTATTTAGTTTTAATTATGAATTATACAATTTAAAAGGTAGGAAATGTTTTTTTTAATACTTATATATTAAGGTTTTCCTTTTTTATATTGACATAAAAGAACGACCTGTTTATTTCTAGCCTCGTTTACAGCCTCCTCAGCATTATAATTAAAACTCGATTGCATGATCGTGCTAGTATTACAGGCTTTGCTTTTTTTTCCTATATGCTGTTACCATCTATAACCTGGTATTATTTTTTATGAAAATAGTAGTTCAAACATTCCCCTATTAAGTGATATATTAGAAAGGTTTGTTAGGCCTTTACTTTCAGAAAGTGGGGACATGTACACCAACGTGTAAGGGCGGGTTGCAAAAACTCATTGCGTGACGGCAATTAATACACGACGAGCGACTGGAAAGTACTCGGTCTATCAGTGAAACGTTTTCCGGAGCTCAATCGTTCACCGTTATTTTTCAACATAGTCCCTCTTCATCGCCACACACTTTTGAAACCGGTTCTGCAGGCCCATTATGCCTTACTTGTATAACTTCTCATCCTGCATGTGAAACTATTCTGCCACTGCAAATATGACATAATCATCTGATGGAAAATGGTTTCCAGCTAGGTGTTTCTTGAACCTAGAGAGCAGACGAAATTCCAAGGGATTGAAATTTGGCGAGTAGGAAGGGTGTGGAAGTTGTTCGAAGACACATGACTCCAATGCAGACATTACAATGGTGGACCTGTGCGCGGGTGCGTTATCTTGGTGGAAAAGGTCACGCTTCTTCATCATTCCGGAACGTTTCGCTTTGATGGCCTCCCGCAGGTGCTTCAGTTCAGCATCATAATACGCAACGTTCACAGTTTCACCCTTTTTTACGAGGGAGTATCCAAAAGTTTTCATTATCAC
Source organism: Lepisma saccharinum (assembly GCA_022664845.1). Lineage (NCBI taxonomy): Eukaryota > Metazoa > Arthropoda > Insecta > Zygentoma > Lepismatidae > Lepisma > Lepisma saccharinum. The sequence continues at coordinate 5,560 of JAGDQP010020573.1, read as the reverse complement.
TATGAAATAAAAGGCATACAATACTCACTTGTAGTGGTCAAAGTTAGTTCTTCTCCACGTAGTCTCCCTGTAGAGTCACACATTTTTGCCAGCGTTTCTTCACCTGTTTCAAGCCCTCTTTGTACAAGTCCTCCGCTTTGCTCGAAAACCACTGTTCCACTTCGAAAATGACATCCTCTCTGTCGTCAAATCGCCAACCACGAAGTGGTTTCTTCATCTCGGGAAAGAGGAAGTAGTTGATTGGCGCAAGATCAGGCGAATAAGGTGGATCCTGCAAAAGCTCATAGCCTAACCGGTGGGCGGCGACAACGAATGCATGGGCCATATGGACGGGTGCATTGTCGGTCAGGAGACAGACGCCTTTGCTGATCATGCCACGACGTTTCTGTTTCAATGCACCACGTAGTTTCTCCAGAAGGTTGCAGTAGTAATCGCTGTTGAGGGTCTCGCCCTTCGGAAAGTAATCGGTTACGATTACCCTGCGGCTATCCCAAAAAAATAGACAGCATCACCTTCCCGGCAGATTTCTGGACATTCGCCTTCTTGGGAAGGGGGAGGATGGATGTTTCTACTCCTTGCTCATTTCTTTGGTCTCCAGATTGTAGAGGTATACCCACCACTCATCCATAGTGACGAGACGAGCAAAAAAATCGTCTTCATTCCGCTCCAGCAGAGTTAAATTCTGCTGGAAAAGTCGTAGCGAGTTTACTTTTGAAGAGGTGTCAACAAGCGAGGTACCCAGCTTGCAGACACCTTATTCATGTGCAGTTCCTCACGAATAATCCTCCACGCACTTCCGTAACTTAGTCCAGTCTCCGCCATCACTCTTTCCATGGTCAATCTTTTGTCGTCGAGGATAACGGCCTCCACTTTCTTCACCATGGCAAGATCATCCTTGATTAAGGGTCTACCCGCTCTTGGCTCGTCTGTCAGGGAAATGTGACCACTTTGAAAGTTCCTCTTCAACCTCACAACCGTGTCATATGATGGGCTTTCATCCCCATAAACAGCTTTCATTTCGTCGTGGATTTGGCGTGCGTTGTTGCCCTTCAAATTGAGGAACTTTATGACACCTCGGTCTTCAATTTTGTTCATCATGCAGGTTGATGTCTTCTACAGCCTGTGGAAAGAAAACTACTTTAGACAAAGATTTGATATTTGCACAAGTATGCATAGCAATTACACTGATTATGCACAAAAAGTTGCATGCAAATATCTCTTACTTCTTTATTATAATTAAAACTTTTGGATATCCCCTCGTAGGTATTCATCTTAGATGACACCCCTCGCATCTAAAAAAGCAGAGATCATAATCTTACCAGCTGATGAGACTGACTTGAACTCCTTGAAGGAAGGGGAGGAGGTGTGTTTCCATGTTTTATTGAACCTTGGACTCTGGGTTAAAGTGGTGAAACCATGCTTCGTCCATGGTCATAAACCGATAAACAAATTTCACATTATCTGTCTAAAGGAGCGTCAAGATTGCGGCAGACATGATGTGCCTCTCGCGTTTGTTTTTAACAGTGAACATTCTCGGGGCCCACCGACTGCATACCTTGTGCATGTCCAGCACAATTGTTAGGATATGTTCAACACGTTCCTTGGATATGCTCATTTTCCCTGAAAAATTCTGTCACACGCCTGTCTACCATTACGATATCCTGGAATGCGGTGTTGATTTCCTCCGTGCATGCAGTTTCAGGCTTTCCACTGCGAGTTGCATCTTGGACAGAGGGGTTCCCCCCTCTTAAATTTCACCGCCTACTTTTTTTTCGGTCGAATAGGAAGAGGCATCCTCTCCTACTGATTACATCATACTTTTGTGGATGTCCTGTCCACTAATTCAATTCTTCAGCAGGTATTGAATAACTGTACATTTGCTCACTTTGTCCATTTTTTCACACAATGGACATTTCTGCACTTCAATACCTGAAAGAAATAAAAGGATATTTGTGAGAAATTTGGTATGGAACCTTCCAAATATTCATACTATAACTAGAAAAGTTAAATTGGACTAATGCAAATGATTCATGGGTAGGTGAAGAACTTCCCAGTCAACCCTCGTATACGTGTTATTTAATCGAGAACGTGATCTCCAATATCTCTATTAGCATGTATGTCCAATTCGAAAGTTTGAAATTCTTAGAGATATCAGGCAAGTAGCGTCGAAAAATATATTCTGAATGTCACTTTGTGACGCACGGTATTGTTCGTTAATGATTTATACAAAATGTTTTTGTGATTAGAAAAAATAAACTTTTTGTTGACTTCAACGTACCACATGAAAGCAATTTACTTTTAACCAAATATTCTGCAGTGTACAGTACGTTTCGTAGTGCGTTAATTTCACACGTTTACTATAATCTGAGAACGGGACGCACTGACCACACTTCGTATATTAACGATTTACACAAAATGTATTGTGATTAGAAAAAAAGTTTCAATTATCTTTTTGTTCAGCATTTGACGTAGACTGATATCTCGACCTGCATTAACCTAACAAGTTTAGAGGTGGTTCTTCCAAGCAAATCGGTAATAGAGAGTGACTGGCAACAGTAAATAAATTGCGTTTGTCAAGTAGTTTCATGTTGTCTCCTCGCAATCTAGTGGCCATACTCTCGCTAGTCTGCTATTGTTTAATTCAGTTATCTAGTGCATGACGATTCACAAGAATAAACAATCCCCCTAGTTCTGACGGTCAGTGATACGACTTCTTTAAAAACAATGTCTTAATGTAGCTGAAATTCACCGTGCATTATGTGAAATTTGTAGATCTCCATTAATGAGTGAAGGACGAGGCCAATAGTGACGTCAATTTATGGAACGGCACAGAAAGGTTAACAATGAAGAAAGTACTGGTGGGTAAATAGCTCCACGCACTTCTTGGGCGTGTGAAAGCAAACGTGTGAGTAATAGTCCCTTTACTAGAACGAAACTTCTTAATGATTTACGATTACTATTGTTCCAAATTGTAACTGAAATGTTAGTATATCTGACATTCTGTTGTAGATGAGACTCGAAAATATTTACAGACGCTCACAGAACCACAAAATGACTTCTTCACGTTAAAATGTTTAATCATTACTAGAAAAAAGTAGGAAATCTAATTTTACGACATCCAGAGATGAAGGTTTTCTTCATATCAAAAAAGACAGATGTGTAGCGTCTATGTTTAGTCCCAGCATATGCAATGCCGTCATTTAAATTCACCGATAGCCGAAAATTCAAGTAAACATTATCTGCAGGTAAGATTGAGGCAACATCATTTTGGAGTCAAGTTTGTTTTGAACAATTTCATAGTTATAGATCCAAGGCGATATACCATGCTCTCGTTATTATTGCTGTGAAATGTATCCAGGATAAAATGGCGGATATTAGGACTTCTCTAAGATTGTTTGGTTAATAAAATTAATGGTATCGGAGGTACGTTGCTGAAATGTGTCGTTCAGAATCGAAGACGTGGAACTATGGTGTTAACAATTGTTCTTTTTCATGCTGATATGCCAGCGAACACTATTAACCGCACTTTCCTGAAAATTTACAAGTACCGATGGGATCTCTTCGACCTCTTTTTCCTTACCTTTACCTAATGACTATCAAGTCAACCTAGAGCAGAAGAAGTGGCTTACGTCTAAAGGATTCCAAGAAACTGAGATATAAACGGCAGTGTTGGACTAGCAAAGCTTCTAGGTAGAGGTATTTTATGCATAGAGTGTGTACAGAAGGTTATACCACTGCACCAAAAGTGTTTGGGAAATCATTGTAACTATGTAAGGAAATGCAATATCAATTTATGTGTTTGTAAACACATTTTAATGCATTTCCTTTGTAATGTTTTTTTTTTTAATGAATCGGTTTTAATCCATCATGAACCTCCTACATACTATATTTAATCATCTTGATTGCTTGTTTGCAATGGTAAAAACGTTAGGAGAGAAACCTTTCTCTTTAACAAGGTTAAGTTCAAGAGAAGTTCATCCTTATCTGAAGAACCATTCACGTTCGCTTGAATAATTTCAACGCAATGAGATACTCTACAACCCTTGTTATTTCTCTCTAGTATTACAGAAATAAATCTCAGTACATGGAGAAGGAGGGCATTGGAATCATTTATATTCTTTTCGCCCAGTCGTTAAACTCTGGCATCTAAACCAGGATTAGATTTTTAACCTCCAAAGGAATCGATTGGCTGTTTCGTAAAAAAAGACGGAAGCAGTGTCGGAGGACGAATGTAGGAGGAAAGAAAGAAATAGGGAAACAAACTTAAAACGAAACGGAGAAAGAAAAATAGAGTTTCCGGATGTCCTGCTTTTCAAATAACACCTTTCCTTTGAAACTATTGGAGGAGAGGAGATAGGCTACAGAAAACTTTCTTTCCTCGCAAGGAGCGAGCTTCTTCATTTTCCATTATTTTATTTTGTTTAAAGTTTCTTTCCCCTTGATTCGGACTTCGCAGTTCTTCTGTTAAAATCAATATTGTTGTGTACAACGTTGTCGAGTAAACAAGTTTCATTTTAATTTATACAAAACCTAATAGAGTGTAAGCATTGTTACCCATTTTTATTACACGCTTTTAACTAACTGATTCTGTAATCATGTTTCACCTCTGGTACAAATTGCAACATTAATGTAACTCATCTCCCGAAGTCATATAATGATGAAACTTTGCACAGTGACGTAAGTCGGCTAACAATACAACATTTTCATGCTACTTTCTTATATTTCTATTTATGTATATATATAAAATATAGATATATTTTAATATTTTGTTATTAGAGACTTCTTTTCCCTAAAATAAATACTAGCCTGCACCGCGACTGGGTTTGGCTGGTTGCAGAACACTTTAGGATTTGGTCCATAAAATATTAGCTGGAGAAAAAGTATGAAATCCGAAATAACCCGAAAAGAATAATCAATAAAATAAAATATAAAATAATTTTAAACAAATAAATTTAATTTTAAAAAACACGCTTTTTAAGCAAGGAAAATGGACAAAAAAGTAAAAAAAAAAGAATAAATTTATGAATCAGAAAATAAAAGCGTTGGGGCTCATTGATATTATGATTTTATAATCTAAGCAAGAACACCCATGCTTTTATTTTCTGATTCATATATTTTTTGTTTTACTTTTTAGACCTTTTTCTTTGCTTAAAATAGCATGCTTTTTTAAAATCCTTTTTTAATTTACTTTCTTTTGTTTGGCTCTTTATGGTTCGTAGTGTCCTCAAATCTTGGAACGTTAATTTAACTCATTTTCCGACGACATGGTTGATGAAATGGTGAAAATACAATATTCCATTGTTACTTCTATATAGTTATATATTTTAAAAGCATATTTTAATATTTTGTTTAATATGGACTTCCTTATCCTAAAATAAATTATATTTGGTTTGTAATGATATATGTTTTACGGGTTGCAGAACATTTTAGGATTTGGGTCACAAAACATAGTTTGAGAAAAAATAGACGAACATCGAAATTACTGAAAAAAAAATGCATACTTTTCTTAAATAATTCCTACTAAAATGTAGAAAATAATTTCATTTAAACACGAATAAAA
>JAGDQP010020572.1:0-33082 GCA_022664845.1 Lepisma saccharinum | reverse complement strand
AAAATGTATTGGAAATGAACAGTCTGTTGGCTTCTGAGAATTCCACTAACTTCTCACCTCTCTTGTTTCTTTTGCCAAATCCAAAGTTTCCCACTTTCGTGTCACTGCTCTGCTTGGCTCCTATTTTCGCATTGAAGTCTCCCACTACAATTTTGTAATGCGATTTACTACTATCCAAAATCTTCTGTATCTCCTCGTATAGGTCTTCGATTTCCTCCTTCGGATGTGAGGATGTTGGAGCATACACTTGTATAATTTCCATACTGTACCTGTTGTTTATCTATACAGTATATATAAAAGTAGGCTTCAGTAAACTTTTTATTCCCCCTAGATATAGCTGAAATGACGGGCCTGGTCGGAGGACCATATACGGCATGTCATTCTGTATGAATTTCACCAGGGACATCCAGCCAACGTAGCGGCACGAAACATTAATGCCTTATCATGGTCAGGGTGCTGTGGATATGCGAAAGTGCCAGAGGTGGTTCAAGAGGTTTCGGTCTGGGAACACCAGCCTCACCGATAAGTCACGAGAAGGGAGACCTGTGCAACCGAATAACGATACCCTGCGAGCAGCGGTGGATGCAAATCCAATACAAACTGTTGAAGAATTGGCCAGCAAAATCCATGTCACACATTCGACCGTTCATCGTCATCTGCAGGAGCTTGGGCACGTGTCGAAAAATGGGTACCCCATGCGTTAACGCCTCAACAGAAGTCACAGTGAGTCGACGTCTGCAGTTTCCTGCTCACCCGTCACAGATATAAGACATTTCTGGACAGAATGGTGACGGGACGAAAAATGGGCCCTCTACCATAAAATGGGTACCTAAAGTGGAGGACGCAGGAACTGTGCCGAAACAGGATCTCCACCCCTGCAAAGTGATGTTGAGTGTTCGGTGGGATAATCCATTTTGAGCTCTTGCCACGTAACCAACCATCAATGCAGATGTCTACTGTCAGCAGCTTAAACGCATATATACTAAATTGTTGGAGAAACGTCCTGCTCTGGTTAATCGTCAGGGTATTCTCATCCACGGTGATAACGCGCGCCCACACACGGGAAGAAGAACCTGTGCTAAGAACGAGGAATGTGGCTGGGAGAAACTCCCCCACCCAGCGTTTTCACCAGATCTTGCAGCAACAGACTACTATCTTTTTTGCAGCTTGCAAAACAACCTTTCCGGGAAAACACTGCAAAATGAGGATGACGTGCGACGAACAGTGACCCAGTTCTTTGCCTCCAAAACCGTTGACTTCTTTCAGCGAGGGATTCAACAACTGGTTTACAGGTGGCAGAGTGTTTTAAAGTCCGATGGTGACTATTTTCCTGACTAACGGTAGTGTTTGAGAAGTTATCGTTCTTTTCCTCCCGATGAAAAAAATGCGACATTACTTATGGGATAAGCTGATAGCAAAATGGTCTATCGCTTGATCGTTGGTGATTTCCATAGATAAGTCTCTGAAAGTAAATCAAGTCCATTCAGTCTACTTTCACTTATTGTGTTCGTCAAATACGTTTTAAGTAGTTTGTTTTGAAAAGCTTCCACTTTTGTGTCCATAACTCCCACTCTCCTACGAAGACTTCATCGTAAAAACCAGTCAAGTTGTCTCTGTAGAACTGGAATTCTGGTCTAACTCTGTCAAATGAAACGTCACAGTTGGCTTGAATTAGGTACTGTGGAGACCTACTGTTATTGGTACTGATATTTTGACATTTGTATGAGCCGCAAATTCCAGGGAAACTTCGAACAATTCGCGAAACTCAGAATCAGCATTTTCCCTTAAACGTCGTATAAGTTTTCTAGTCATATTTACTTGTTCTACTATATAAACAAACTCCCTCGACGACCGAGTAGTTCCTGACTAATCGTTAGCCCAGTTAGCGCTTTTTACCTCGGTCCTGGTCGTACCTGGCCTCAATAAAACGGTCGTCATTTACTTACTTTGTCCGGATGAAAGTAATTCGCTCTGCGAACTAGAGCTAGTAAACCATATTTAATTTCAGTTATATGAAATCGAAGAATGGACTTGAACACTACATTTATACCTTGTATTTCCTTATGTTGACTTCATTTCTTCTGTTTTACATAGTTGTCTTTCCACCTTAAAAATTAAATTCCCTGGGGGTCTGTTGCCTTTCAGCAGCACCTCTCTTCGCGCATTTTTCAAGACATTCCGGAAGCTAACTTTTTCAAACTCCAATATCTGTTTTAAGCTGTCTGCTTCAATTTACCTTTCCTAATTATTGTATATACTGTGAAAGGGGCTTTAGATTCTTTCTGTCCAATGATGGCTGAATTTTTCTGACCTCCTATTTATTCTTCCTTTTATTTTGCCTTTTACTCCTTCTAACTAGCTTTCATTTGAAAATTCAGTTTTCTCAAAATTTCTGTAGCCCATCAGCCCTCCTCTGCGTACACCATTGGGCCCATGTCAATCATCGACATAGGACCATATCGAAATTTCATATTGGCCCACATGCTTGTGCTAGTAGGAAATTACTTCTTGCACCCCTGTCTACACTTGAAATGATCAGAGAAATTATGAAGAAAACATAGTCAAATTATGAACATAACACTTGTAATTTATAAAAAGGTATTTATAAAAATCCGAAAAAGAAAAATTACCACACGTTTAATTTATAATGTTTTATTGCAAACACAATACAGTGTAAGATATCAACACTTCATTTAGAAAATATATTTGATCATATAACATAAGAAATTTAATTTAAACAATATATTAGGCCTATTTTATAATATGTGGTTATTATCAATTATTATAATATGTATATGACGTCACACTTTTGTATTACACATATCTTACAATGACTTATGTCGATGCAGGTACGCACACACACACACACTCTCACACACACGCACATATTTCCTTCATTTTAAAATAAAATATCGAACCAAGGAATTTTATGGAAGGTTGTCTCCCATGTCCACTACCTTCTAACAACATGAATGATTTTTTTTTTATTATTATTAATATTCCTTAATAATAATTTTTATATAACGAAGCCATTTTGTTTTCTATTAAATAACTTTCGTAGCGGAGGAAGTTGAAAACCACTTCGTATGCTACCATTTTTTTTATTAAGCAAGATTCATGGAATCTACTACGATTATATAAATATGAAGAAGTTGGGGAGTGATAGTAAATTATATCCGTTAGTAAGAATAGTCTTTAGAAGGTAAACTGTGTTTTAAATACTGTATTATGTTACGGATATCACTCTAGTATTCTTTCTTTTCTATTTAAATAAAATCTATAAGTATATATATATATATATTCTTTATATACGTGAAAATTGAAATAAATATTTTGCTAACAATTTTATTTTAATATAGTCATAACCTAATATTAATTTCAATTAAAATAAAAACTTTGTACGGGGAAAATGACTAAGATTACACATCTAAATAACCAACAATTAAAACTGATACATCACGAAGTCTATTAGCCTCTTCCGTTTAAGATATGTAAAGATTACTTCTTTTTTTTAGAAAAAAAAAAATCTAACCTGTTAGAAATAACATTAGGATTAACCTAAGGAAGCCAACCCAACTTACCCTGGCAGTTTAGCCGCTGTACTTGAATATAATTATACGTTATATATAAACAACAAAGCTTTACAAATTCATTTGAGGACTAGAAGCACTTAAAATACCTTAGTGTAAGTTACAAAATACTGTGAAATAAATATGTGGAATGGATCGTAAATTATTATTGTTTATTTAAATAAACTCTTTTCCACAGGCGTAAACAAAATATAATGGTAATTTTAGTAAGTAAACACTAAGGCTTGTCACTTTCCCTTTAGAACTAAAAAAAAATCTTCTCTGATATTCTAAGATTAAATAAAAGTGACGAGAAATAGGTTAGTGTATTATGACTCACAGACACAATAAAGATGCAATATTAGAGTTACAATTGGTTGATTTCGGATGAGGTAGTTAACCAATGCTTACGCTTTACGCAAATACTGTTACACTCTCGAAATTAGTATTTTATATTATTATTCAGAAATTGGCATAAATGAATGAAAAGGTAGGTCAGAATTAGTTCGAGGAAAATATTTAAACACAGACAGAAAAAAAAAAACATTGTGAAGAATATTTGATACAAAAAGTAATCAGATGACGGATGTGATTCTTATTTCCATGAGGACACAAAATATTAACTGGCATATGCTAAGTCTTCCTCTGGAACGTATACACGTTAACAGAAACCAGAATTTCTGTGAGGAATTTATAAGCATAGCCCTTGTTTCGTTTGATCTAATATGTTATTTTAAGTGATCCAATTCACTCGCGTACTGTATCAATGACTTTACGTTGATATTCGAATTTTCCGTCATACTGCGCTATTCTCATTTGAAATGTCCATAGTTTTTTGAGTTTTCTTTACCAGTGACAAAGCACAAAAAGACATGAGAGTCAAAATTAAGACATTTATCGAAAATTAATAAAGCCTGTCGCCGGGAAAAGGACGTTCTTTTCGACTGAAAGTGATATTCAAGAAAATATAACACACGCCCTCTCATGAATATTTTTTTAAACCTTTTTCTTCCTCTGGAAGCTAAACAACCCACCGGACGAAAGAATGGATGTGATTTTCCGGTTTCTCGTTGTTTGTTTAGTGAAATTAATTGCCTACTCCAACCTTGCCAAAACTTTCCGTTTTTCTAGGTGAGACATACTAGTTCTTGCAGATTGATTTTTTTTTTTCAATCTCAAAAACAAAAATGAAAATGTACATTGTTTGTTTGAAATCGTGAACCTTTAATACGACGAAAAATACGAGAATGTTCAAGGACTTGTTTCTTGTGACAGTAACAAAAGAATTAAAAAATCATTCTAGCCTGATGTTTATTGGTGATTATAAATATTTCATTCTACAGTCATATAGATAACACGGGTGAAAATTAAGCTAGTCATGTAATAATAATGTGCTCTTTGTAACGTAATACATGAATTAGTAATGCAGTTGTGATACATTATAGAAGCAATTTATGTTTACCTGGAAACAGGAAAAATGCTATTGCTTTCACTGTTAGGGTTAGACGTGCTTCAAGCGAGCATACACAGACAAAGTAAAGAAGACAGACTGATGAACACAGTCCTTGTACATTCCAGCAGGAACGTAATACTTGTGAACCACTATATTAGTTTTTATTAACCAATATGCATCCAGTAACTTTGGAATCTAAAACAAAAATCCAGATGCTGTTAGTGAGAAATGGCTGTGACTTGTGGCGAACTACAGAACAACGTACGTTACTTCCCGAACGCGTAACAACCTGGACTGATTGATTGAATTATTATTAACGTCTTCAAAAAAAGCTTCTGAGCCCTGGATCTACAACCTTTGTTAAAGTAGGCTCTAGAACACTTTGTTCATTGGACTGTCACTGAATTTAAAACCTGGATCATGCTTGCTGACTATTCAGTCAACACAGAGCTCATAACCTAGAAGTATAGGGTATTTAAAATTATTACCCTTGATATCCATTTATATTTTCTGTGATATTTCAAAATAAATACAGATTGCAAAATGACGAGTAGTTCACATTTCACAACAGCTAATCTGTATACAGAACAGTCTCTGGGCAATATTTTGTTAGTAACAAAGATTCTTCTATTTTATTTATGCATTTTTTTAGCACCACGTTATATCACTGAATATACTCGAACGTCAATTAACTAAATTACACAGAAACAATACTAACGTTTAGGACATTGACAGGTGATGAACGTTTCGGTAGGGACAATTTAAGGATGTAACTAACTCACAAGCACACCACGAACTACTCGAGATTCAGATTTTTACATACTTGTCAATGGAGTTCTCACTTCGATATTGACTAACAGCGTATTTGGAATTATTTTCACGTAGAAATATCTAAATAGTTCACGCAGTTTTCGCTAGCTGACAAACGAAATTGCATAATTGTTCGCTCCATAATTAACTATCTCTAATGTTTTGAAGAGAAACACGTTATTCTTCTAAACAGCTTTTACGAGCAGTATTAAAAATCTATTGCTTTGTATTTCGCTCGAATATGTGAGTAAAATTATCATTGTTCAAATCAATCTTGTATTCACAAATACGTCAATTGGTTTCGCTGAAATCCTTTCATTTTAAACCTACAAGCCTAACCTAACCTAACGTATAGATAACCTAAGGTATCCACGAAGTCGGAAAGAGATCTTTCGCTGATAATTAAAATATCATGAATAGGGGAAACACAGAATGCATATGTTAAATCATAGACCTCATAATAGATACATAGACTTAGCACGCTTCCCCATTTCTGGCTGCGCTAAAAATAATGGATTTTTGTTCAGAGCACGTGATTTTGAATCCATCCGCTGGGTAGCTCTGCCATAGACATCATAGTAGAATATGACGTTTATGGCAGAGCTACCTAGTGAATGGATTCAAATTCACGTGCTCTGAACAAAAATCCATTAGTTTTAGCGCAGCCAGAAATAGGGAAAGGGCTAAGTCTATCTATTATGAGGTCTATGGTTAAATTTACAGTAGCTGTTAAAATCTAATAGATTTTCTCAAAGAAAAAGTATTAATTATCTTTTATAACTTTTCACATATTAAATAGAAGAAAACGAAACAATTATTAGAAGTTATTTAAAGTGTAAACGAAGAACGCAATACGCCAGAATTTTCAAAGTTATACAACATAAAGCCATTTGTTTTATTGTAAGCGAATAAGATCATAGTATTTATCTACGAATTCAGAATTAACTGCCAATCTTTGATAACAATAAGAAAGGCAAATATTCAAGCAGCCTCCAATTATGACATTTCTAACTATTAAACTATATCTTGGATCACGTGATTTAAACTTCCACACAACTTGTCAACTGCAAGCTATGTGTAAATGAACTCAATAACTACTTAAACTGTTGGAATGTCCAAACGAATTATAAGGAACCAATTAAACGTTATGGAGACGGAATTCTAATAACCTTTTGCTAAAGTCAGTTCAGATAATTCTGGTGAAAAATTTGTGTGAAGAAAAAAGCAAGTTTGTGCTTGCCATGTTAAAATTAATATGTAATATCAATGTACAAAAGAAGAAAAATACTTCATTCCTTCTGTTATTAACGTATTAGATCGTGTCGAAAATAATAACAATAAAACACACAGAACAATAATCATGCTGGGAATTTTGAATATAGAATTGTTAAAAACAGAGACATGCATCGCCTGATATACAAACACTGTTTAATGCGAAAAGCAAAATCTTAAAAACTGCAGTGTAATATACAAAATATTAAATTTTGACTTTCTAAAAAAAAAATCTGTCATGGTAATTGTAGAAAAGTCGTAACTGGCTGACTGCCTGAAATTAAGTTTATTTCCATTAAAAAAAAATTAAAGCGGTTTATGCACAAAACTACAACTTTCACTTTTTCGATAAAAGGAAAGTGTAGATAATTGGTGTAAGAACCACATCCAAAGCCTAATAGCATTAAATGAAGGAAAAGAACGAAAAGGGAGCATTGGCTGCTTTTGAAAACAACCCAGCTTTTAAAAAAAAATTCAAGCACCTTGGCTATTCGAAAAGTCAGGAGTACAGAACTCCTAAGAATAGAACTTAATTATTTGTGTTTGAAATCAATCGTCAACGAAGGCTAATCAAAGCAAGAACTGACAAAATATTTCGAATCTAGCTTAAATAATCTTCTTTCACTACCAGTTACTTCACTATTTACTTACATACCCAGTAATGTTACTTACATAACGTACAAAAGGAACAGCGTTATTTCATTATGTTGAAAAGAAAAAAAGTTTGTTTATCGTGTTTACAATTTTTTCCCGGTCAATTCTTCAAACATAATTTCTGTATAAAAATTTACTTATATTTAATTTTCTTGAAAGAAATATAAAGATTTTTTTTCTAACCGTCTGAAAGATATTTTGAAGTTCTTTAGAAAAGCAATATCAAACCTGTTTCAAAATTAACGACTTCTAGAATATAAAATTTAATATAGCCAGCTTCTCAAGTCCACACTGAACGAAATGACATTTATCATTAATATTAATTAGCAAGACAATAATAGAACTAATGCCTGTAGATTTTTCTTTGTTATTTAAAATTCTTTTATCTGACGTCGACGTTTCAGATTCTCACGGATATCATCATCAGGTAATACTACGCTTAGTCGTTAAGAGGTTAAGCAACATTCCTTTGGTGATCACTGGCTTGTGTAATGAATTTTTCATATTATTTTCTTCTTATTTCTGTTCCATCATGATGAGTTCTGTGAAATCTTGAAAATCCAATCAGTTAACCATTTTCACTTCAGAAGAAAGGAATAATTTCCAGACAGCTCTTTCTCATAGCAGTACAGACAGATGTTCTAGTGGGTCCACAGTTCACACTGAAATCATAAAGCAGTTTCTAGAGCGAGTTTTGAACCAGATTTCGATTTCGATGCTTCAATGGAATTCAATATAGACATGATTGAACTCTCATCAACGCTTGTGTGGAGCGGGCGCTGTTTCACTTGCTTTTCTAATAAAGCTGACACTCGTGGCGAAGGACTGTTTAGTATTAGTTCACCTTTAGAAGTGTTATTATTATTATTTATCTGTGACTGACTCTCTGGAGAATTGGACACCTGACTTACTACCGTGCTATCACTGGTGGATTTAACAGGTGACGGACTCGACTGTCTTACCACCGAAGACAGAGGACTACCACTTGCGGATTTAACAGGTGACGGAGAACTTGACACCGTATCTTTTATAGGTGACAATGAACTGAAAAATAATTGTCTTTTACTGGCTATTTCTGATCTTCGCGTAGCAACTGTTGGAGGAGGCGTATTTTTCCCTAATTTTGAAGATTGGGGTTGTAGAGTGTTAGCGGGTTGTACCTCCCTAGCGTTCGATTCGACAACTGCTTGTTTCTCTTCTTTTTGAGTTTTGGTTTTAGCTGGTGATTTTGATGAAACGTCTGACGCATCTTCTTCCGCACAATCCTCCAATATGGTGGAGGAAAGCACATCTGATCTTGGTGAGAAAAATCTCCAACCGCTGGACCGACTTGATAATCTCGAACCGTTCTGATAGTAAGGACTAACTGGTGAAATAGGACTTTTAATCGGGGGCTGGGTGTTTTCTGTTGTTGGTGTTCCTGGATAAGCTTTTCCTTTCGATGCTTTTAGGAGTTCAACCGCTGATACTCTTTCTCTGGGGTTAGACTTACTATGTTGCAACAACAACCTCTTGAAATCATTTCTCGACGTTGGCTGTACAAGGGCTAACCGCTCACCTGCCCAACTCTGTCGTGACCCTGCGGCAACTTGTTGGCTGGGAGAAATTCTGGAGCTACTCTCAGACGATGCTTTGCTGTTTTCAGAAGAGTCGCTGCTAGAAATAGGAGACCAGCTGTGACGATTACCTGGAGTCAGCATCCCATTCTTCGCTACTTCGGGACTAATAAGTCTCACAGGAGTGCACCTTCCTAGAGAGGATTCAGAGCTTCCGGGTGAAATACTTGGGTTTGATGTTGGGGACCCACTTCTGCTAAAGCTATCGGAATCTGATTTAATATTCAACTTTCTCTTTGACCTATGTATAACGGCAAACAGTTCTTCTGAAGTCATAGTTGATCTAACAGGAGACACTAACGGTCTATTTTTAGCCACACTGTTTTCAATTCCTGAAGACACGGGCGATGAAAAAGATCTAACGTCACTTCTATTGCTGTTTGCAGGCGCATTAGGAGTTAGAGGGGATAGTCTTAAATTCTGTCTTTTCTGATTTTGAATTGGTGTAAATGTACTAAGGTTTCTAGGAATTGACGGCTGTCCCTTCGAAGGCACTGATGACTGATAATGTTCTTGCTTTTGTTGAGGTTGTGTTATATTATGATTAGAGTCTAACACGTTTTGCGAAGGATATTTTTGGCAAGGCGAATTTAAACATGGAGCCTGCACAGCCTGAGGGGCTGGATGCTGCGTGAAATTACTCCTGCTTGGGCTGTGAATATTCGACTCATTAGAATACTTTTGTTGACTAGTAACATAAGCACCATACGCACTTTTATCTGTAGGGGCAACAGGTGGATAGTTTCTCCCCCCAGCGATAGTGTGATACCAACTATACCTTTGATAATCACTAGGATATGCTTGGGAAACCGGAGGCGTTACACTTCGAGCGCTGTAAACATTCCCATCCGGTCTTCTTGAAGGCAACGTGTAATATCCAGGCATCTGCGTTGGGTTTCTTGGGAGCATATAACTTGCCCTGGAACCAGGAGATCTATTGACCAAGTTAGGATCTGGTGATGCCTGCTCCCTCTGAGGACCATAATTCATTCTAGAACCAGGAGATCTGTTGACAAAGTTAGGATCTGGTGATACAATACTTGGCTGCTCTCTCTGAGGACCATACATAGGACGCTGATATCCAATCGGGAGCCCGCTGTAAATATTCCGTGGTCTGTCTGTAAAAGAGAAATAAATTTTAATCAAACTTTATGTGTAGCGTTTAAGAATGTTTACATTCTATAAATAATACTTAAAACTTATTTATAATGAAAATTAATTACCTTTATTCACCTAATTATGATTAGCACATGCTCAGAATATTTACACGTATTTCCTTCATGAACCAAGTGTCTGGAAGGTTCAGCACAATAAATTACAGAATAATGTAAATATTTATCCATAATTATACTGTATTTTTCCTAAGTTTGTCTCTGTATGAGTGTGAGGAGAGGCAAGTGTGTATATATGTCGTTGCCCGTAGGTCTAAGACCATACCGAATAATCTTGTAAAATATGACTTTCTATTGATTTCTGGTATAGAAGAATGAACTCCTTCGTCGTCTTAATTCAATGTTTCTTATACCTTCAGCTATTTCAGACCTACAATGGAGACAGAAGTTGTACTTTGAAGGGCTCTCCTTGCGCCCGCCCCACTTTTAAACAATTTTTAAAATATTTCAGAATCTAAGAGCACTATCAACCTGCAAATTACTATGAAATACAATCGGCAGCGATCTCCAGATCTTGTCCATTAATGGGCAATACACTTCCAAAGATTATGACGTAGTCATTTAATTGAATCTTATTACTTACTCATCAATGGAGAAGATCTCGAAATCGATGTCCACTGTATTTCATAGTAATTTGTAAGTACTAGTGCGCTATGTTCTAACATTTTTTGATAACACCCTTAGAGTTTGAAATATTTTGAAGACTGTTTCAAAAGTGGCAGCGGGAGCAAGGAGTCCCCTGAACTTCTGAAAATTCTATTTGCAGCTACGTCTGCGTCTAAGTTTCGTTAGAATTACTAAATCATATTTCTGTTTTGAGGGTGTTTCTTGTCTAAAGAGAAACATTTCTTCAGGCATTTGTAGTTTTCTTTATTATATCCCTATTTTATATTTGCTGAGTTAATAGAAGGGTAAACTGTTCGTTTAATGGAAACGAAATACATATCCCAGTTATCTTAAAAGCGTCCTATGCATAAGAAGTGTTTATTACACACTACATGATACAACTCATAAACTACATAGAATTTTGTTCCAAACTCAGAAGTAGATTTACCCAAAACAAAAGTGGGTTCAACGATTTACTTCTGAACAAACGAGAACACTCAATTTTCCACAACGTGATCAGAGGTATAGTTGATACTATATTGTTAATATTGTGTAGTAACAGTGTGCAAAACAATGACAAAATTAATTATTTCCTTTACATTTCACTTACATCTCCTAGCTGTGCTCACTAATTAGCATCTATCATGTATCACCCAGCGCTAACTCTGAAAGCCTATTTCGCGGGATCAATTAGGTGTACATACACCAGTTATGTTTTATTTCGTGTCCATTGTTAAAGTAGATGCCAGATCAAGATAAAATACAGTAGTCAATTTTTTAAATTTCAATTTAATTTGTAAGGCCTATAGGCAACTTTGACTCAGGCCGGATGAATGATGAGATGAATTGGTGGAATGAATCAAGTGGGAGCAACCGGGAAAACCCACGCACACGGTGTTTGTCCACCACAAAGCCCACATAGCATGAGCAGGAATCGAACCGGAGACCCGTAGCACCAGAGGTGAGCGCTCTACCATTGATTCGCGACAGTGTAGTCGATGAACAAAATGACGAAAAGGAAGCAAAATGATATTTTTACGTATTTCTTTTTAACAAAAATAAGGGGTTTTGCTTTACAGAAGGTAAATACTTATTAATTTAACTGAAAATATTTCCGGCAAGACTTCTACTTGATAATTTTTCAAAACGACGTTTGTGTTACCAGATGGTTGGTTTCGTACCGAGGAAAAACATAATCCTATTACCTTTGCTTGATCAGGTGTTCCTCGTGAAACAGGTACACAATAAAAACATTAAGAATACTAAAATCTCTATATCCAATAATATTTTCGCGTGCAACCAGACGTACGCTTCTTCAGTTGGTATAATACGTGAAGGAATGTGGGTGAAAGGAAACTTAGGAGTGTAACCTTATCAACTGTCTGTGTCTGAGGGACATTTGGTCAGCCAAGGGTAAGTGAAAGATGTTTGTGTTGGTTTAATCAGAAAAATTATCAATATTTCGGCTACAGAAACACTAAATCTTACTACAGACGTCAGAAAATTTAGAACTCAGTAACTCGTGAACCGAGACGGTAATAATATTTAAAAAAAAAGAAATCAGAACAAACTACCATTTCTAGAGGGAAATTTTCGATATCTGCAGGTTATTTGGTACTTTGTTTGACCGACTATGTAAAACTTTTCAAACGGTTTGAGACGGTTATAACGATTATGTGTAAGCTGTCACTTTAAATAAGGAACAAATGTAAGTCAAAAATATGTTTACTTCATATATTATCCAGGCATTTGATTTGCAGTGAAGTAAAATAAAAGGAATAAAACTCTGCAAGGACATATGAAAATAATTAAATATCTACAAGATTTCGGCCAATCCACTAGACTTCGTCGCGTGGTTAAGAGGTAAACACGTTAGAACTGCAATTCTACTAAGAATCGAAAACGCTTCGGTCCCTTGATAGCATTTTAGCCACGTAAGCAATATTTTTTTATAAAATAGGCTGGCAACACTGACAACAGTAGTGCTTAGGTACATGAAAACTCAGTACTTTTGTATTGTGTCGAATAATGTCTATGCCAAGTTTGGCGCCGCTAGCTCTAACTGAATAGAAGCAATTTGAACAATATTTAAAAAGAAATAGGTTGGCAACACTGAACCACTTCACCAATAAGACGGTTTTATTGGCCCTGAGCTAGTCTCGCCAAGATCTTTGCAATGACACCTCAAGCATCTCTCTACACCTTGTAGATCCTGAGATTTAATTTCTGGACACGGACGGACACCATGAGCGGGAAAAGAAGGTCCCTTTTGTCTATCAACGGACCTAAAAATGAAACTCCCTTAGAGAGAAGGTGTGAAAAGATCAGCTCCCGACCACACTCAATGTTCACATCTTCAATGTAAGTGAATTCTACTGTTTACCTCTTAACCACCCGACGAAGTCTAGTGGACTCACTTCCTATTTTATTGTTCGCAAGATGTGTCCAAAACGAACATTTGATTTTGAGTGTCTATTTTTTGAAATGTGTTTTAGGTTTCTTACGATTCCTTCTTTATAAGGATAAACTGAAGCGCTCCCTTTACAACTAAAAAATGTGAACATGCAGTTAACCTATCAAATTATGAATAACGTTACTCACTTTCTTTCAATAAATCTCAAAACTGTTTAGACCTTATAAATGGGTCATTCAATTTGAAATGGCGGGTTTTAATGTAATTGGTATATTGAATCTCAAAACGAACTTAAAGTTGGATTTCTACATAGTCTGCGATCTAAACTATCAATTGATAAACGACGAAATAAACTTTTGTAAATATATACATAAGTACAGTAAGCAAAGAGGTTGTAAATAAAAGATTTACTGACGTAATTTTAATTTCTGTGTCGTCAGAGTAAACAATCAACTAAGCGGTTCTACGACCAATTCGAGGAGACAAATTCAAATGATGCAAACAACAATTCTGTACGTTACCCGAAACTGTTATTTCTCGACTCCTAAAACCCAGTTTTTACTGAATTTTGACAACTGGAAGGCATGATTTCATGTTGTTTAATATATATCGAAGAAGGTGCTTTTATTTGAAATGGTTAAACTGAAGTATGGAAAAAAAATATACCTTATTTAAATTGGTCATTTTTTGTTGATTTCTTTTCTGATAGGTTTCTAGCATCACAAAATTAAATTTTCACTTACTGTGTGCGCTCGCGTAATATCCGCACCCTAAAAATGACAGATTTCCTCTACTTGAAAATATAAGTTACGGATATTCGTACTTTTATTTTTGTTCGCGTTCCCTTGCATTCTCGTTCAGGTGTCCTTCAGTCATAACATGTCAAACAACCAGAAATTTGGTTATACTATCGAAATCTTCATTCAATTAATTACCGGTACTACATATGAGGTTCGAAGCGCAATTTATATAGAAAATCAATGGCGGAAAAATGAGCGGTTTTTTTTTAAACGACCTGCGTAAAGTCCGCATCCCTATTTTGGCGGCGCAGTTTTAGTGAAAAAAAAAAAAAGTACGGACTTTACACGAGCATATACGGTAATTAGAAATAAATGCCACTTTCTGTAAGTGCTGTAACCGTTTACAGCACTTATAGATCTTATCGCGGCAGAGTAAGTCCTGCAATTGGAATTTAGTCATGATCGATAAAAAACATTTTAAAAGGGATTATGAACTTCTAACCATTGTTGTAAATGAACGAATGATTCTGACGCCGTGGCGGATCTAGGATTTTCGTGAAGTGTGTGAGGGGGGGGGGGGGGGGGCGTATGAGTGAAGAATAGATTATGAACCTTTTCTATATTACCCTGCTAAATAAATATTTTAAAAGTATAAATTTATTACGTCCCGATTTACTGCTAACTTTTATTATGCAATATAAACGCTGTGTCCCCAAAAGTTGATCTTCAGCAAACAAATCGACGATTTCTCTGAAATAAATTGTTGAAATAATACTATAAAAACAAACTGCTTTTCATTGGTGGGGGGCGCCCTCTATGGACTCGCCACTTTTCTCAACGTTTCGGAGACTAATTTGACTCCTTCTTCAAGGAAACTGATGCTATTAAAGCCTGAGGGTAAAATAATTATTTTTAGGTGTATGTGCCATAACTAACGATAATGTGCATAATTAGTCATATGTAGCGTGTACAATAGACTTCTTTACTCATCACGATTTATCGTCATTAATACTGTCAAGGGTTTGGATTCGTCTTCTTCCTCTACCTCTTTTTCTCAAACATACCTTCAATTGCATCCATTAGTATACAAACTTCTGAGCCAATGTCCTAAACAGTTACTTTTGTATATTGTGTCCAGTACTGTTCGTCTCTCACTTAGTCTCTTCAATACGTCTACTTCCTCATTACGCATGTTCTGTGTACAGCTGACTTTTTCCATTCTTCACGATGTCCACATTTTAAAAGCCTCCATTTTCTTTCTTCACTCTTTTGTAGAGTCGACATTTCTGCTCCATATAACACAAAACATTTAACCAATCTTTTCCTAAATTATTTAATTTTTGGTCCACAGAAAAGATTCGTCTTTTTAGTAAGTACCCCTTTCTTACCTTTATCTCTTTCTTTCCCATTTCATATCCTCCCTTAGAATACTTCTACTGTTACTCTTCAAATCTTGATGTTTGCTATAGTCCGACTTATTCCAATTAACATCTCTTTCGTTTTATTTGCGTTTATTTTCATTCCATATTCCTCATAAGTTTCCTGCAGTTGTTTTAACGTCTTGTTAAGTGAAATCTTCTCCGAGAAGAACCATGTCATCCAAAAATTTTATGTGTTTGATTTTTCTTTCTTTGACGGTAACGCCTCTTTCGCTTTTAAAGAATCTCTTTACAACCTTTTCTAGATATTATATTAAATAAAGTGGACTTCTCAACCAATCGCTGTTCGTTCTGGTAAGTCGACGTCTACAATTTTCTTCCTCTCTTCATTAAAAAAAAAATCAATATGTTTTCTTTTACCATACTGTTATATAGCTTCCATGATCCTTCGTGACTTTGTAGATTGTACCCTCATAGCACTGTTTTTTAATTAAAAGGTTAAAATTTCATTGATTTTGCCTTGTTAGGCTTCACGCGATAAGACAAGTATATTTCAAGCTTGATTTAACCTTTTGCTTGACACGACAAGCTTGTTTTAGTTTGTTGACTTGACGTTTCAAGGCCTAAACAAGATTGATTCAAGATGATTTTGCAATGTGGGTAGGAACTGTTCTACTTAATATTAATGTTTGTCAGAAAACAACCACCTAAAGCAAAACTAGCCAGTTTTTCTTCCAACCATTCAAAATCTTGACTTACATGCTTTGATTGATCGGTAGACCTAATGTTTTAGTATTACCTGAAGTCCAATCAACGTCAGTTATCTCTTTCTCTGCACGATATTGAAGGAACCACCCAACTCCATTCTATTCATGTCCATTAACAAATACTCTTTAAATTTAAGTCTCACACTTAGTAGATAACGTTTCATAGACAGAATCTCCGAAATCAGAAATCCTTACTTCTGGATATAACAAAATTCTGTTGAAACGCATTTCGTGATTTCAGCCTGTAAATGAGATAGTTGAAGGTATTATTTTACTCATATTAAATATAATAAATAAATAAATAAAATCTTTTAGATGGAAAAACTCCTAATGGAATGTCTGGATTTCCCATAATTGAACTAGGGTATGAGGAAGTTACTCATGAGAGTATCCAGGTGAAATCTTCGTAGAATCATAGACCTCATAATACATAGACTTAGCACTCTTCCCCAATTCTGGCTGCTCTAAAACTAATGGATTTTTGTTCAGAGCACGTGATTTTGAATCCATCCGCTAGGTAGCTCTGCCATAGACGTCATATTCTACTACGAGGTCTATGACAGAGCTACCTAGCGCATGGATTCAAAATTACATACTCTGAATAAAAACCCATTAGTTTTAGCGCAGCCAGAATTGGGGAAGCGTGCTAAGTCTATCCATTATGAGGTCTATGCTAGAATCTTACTTGCGGTGCCAAACTTTCAAAGACATCTCAATCTTCGTTGTCAAAGTGTTGATAAAAGGATATGGGTAATGGGAGATTACAGCGAAGACATTAATTGCACAAAATGATGAATGAACTTAACAACACCACTTTCGATCAAAAAGCAATTTAGGAATCGAATTCAACCCATCTGCCGCGAACCCCTATCCAAATTTAAATATGTTTTTCTGATGTGTATCTGTAAGATCTCGTGCACCGTGTTTTCTATAACGTTATCTGTCCTACGTGTAATTTTTATGTCCTTACTATTATTATTATTTTGAGATAAGACTGAAGTTGCACAGCATTTATAGAAGTTACTACAGATTCCACCACACGTGACGTCATTTACTTATCCAAGGTCATTAGAAATACAGGATACGCCAAAATAAAAACAACTGAATCCGAAAGTAACATCGTCAGGCTATCATCTTGGAATGCACAACCAGAAATGGAATATAACCTTCGTCTTTCCCTCATCTGAGCTACATGGCCTGCCCATCTTAGTCTTCGTGATTTCATCTTTCTTATAATTTCGAGTGAACCATACAGTCCGTCGATTCTTCATTATGCAGTCTCCTCCAAATTAATAAACTAATTTGGTTATATACCATTAATTAAGCAACACAAAAAAGAATAAAACCTTAATTTTGCAAGCTGATTACTTTTACTTTAAGCACTTGTCACTCTTTTAAATTCTGGCTGTGCATTCCAAGATATTACGCCTGACGCTGTTACTTTTGGATTCAGTTGCTTTTATTTTAGCTTATCCTCTAATTCTAACAACCTTGGATAAGTCAATGACGTCACGTGTGAAGCAAGCTATAGTTAGTTCTATAATCTTGGAAGTTGCATAATATATTTTTTTCGCGTCTTTGATCTATTACTTAATTTCGTTCTTGTTTTTTAAGATTTCTCTCAGTGATGCCAATATGCATTTGCTGTTGCAATCGCATATTGGCATCACTGAGAGAAATCCTTTTAATTGCATCCTTTTAACTAAGATGTATAACCTAGGGCACCCTAGATGAAGAACGAAATGATAGAAAAAGAAAGAAACTAGAAAATAAAGGAAAGTAGACGAAAAAGGAAGGAAAGAAAAAAACGAAAAGAAAAGATAAATAATGACCGTCTCGCCGGTGCAAAATACTCAACAACTTCCGGTTCTAAACATCAGCGTATCAGGAGAGGGAGCGGATAATTTCTTGTAATTAATACTGTTTTGGGAATGTTTTCATTGCATATAAAGAATAATGATAATTTGACCCGACTTTTCTAACCCATGTCCGTGAATTTTATGAAATCAACAAAGTGCGTATTGTTTTCATACAAACTCTAACCTGATTACCTAATCTATGTCAGTGAGTTTGGGTTATGAAGCAAAGGCAGAGCATTTTTCGAAAGCAGAAAGGGGGGGAAAAATAATGCTTTTCTTAAAAAAAAAAAAAAAAAAGTTTAGCTGTGTGGGAACTGAACTGATACGGTACTCACTATTCCACGAAACCACCCGCAGACTGCCCAATTTGAGAGTGCTTTATATAGTTACTCGAAAAAACGGCTAACAGGTGACTGTCAAAAAGTGGCGGGAGTACTTGTGCTTTGCAACGGCGAGACAGTCTAAATAATTAAGAATGCATGAACGAAAGAAAGGAAAGAATAAAGGATAATAATAAAGAGAAAGTACAATAAACAGCGAAGAAAAGAGGAACGAAAGAAGCCATGAGTGGACGAAAGGAAGAATGCAAGGAAAAGAAAAAAAAGAGTAAAAGAATGAACGGATGAATAAATGTGTTGAACACGGGTTATGAGGAAAGGTAGTGTTCTGATGCTTAACTATATAAACCTGTTCTGGACTTATCATTTTACTGCTTTCATCCTTTGATGTAAATGAGGTCGTGCGACCTACGAAAGCTCGGTAAAATCAGAAGTAACACAGGTAGGTTGCGTGGGCAAAGAAAGATTAGGAATTCATGTTAGAAGCCTCGCCACGCATGGAATGCATTAGAACTTGAAACGGTGCATTCAAACCAGGGTTGATGTGTGGTACTGTTGTGAGATCATTTGTCATTGTTCTCAACCATGTTTTCAAACGAGAGAGTAAACGGGTCCTGATGCAGTTTACGTAACTCATTTCCTCTGTCAATTATTTTATTAAAAAACTTTATTTTAGATGTTATTACTAGTCTCAGCAGATGCATTAATGTTAGAAATACTCACAAATGACCGCAGCCAGCACAAGCTGTGTAGCTTACTTCGTATTTCCATACATAAGAAGGAACTTTTACTTCTTATATCTCGGAATTAGGTTGCAATTTTAAGTTATAAAGTACACCAATAGGTAGCGCTAGTAGCAGAAAAGTTACGCGTACCTCGAATGTAATTTATTTATTTTTACTTGTCTGCTTTTTGGAATAAACCTTTAAATTTTCACTTGCTATTCAAATATCCAATAATTTGTTTGCAAGAGTCCTTAATACTAATGTTCACAGTCCCGATTTGTAAATATAAGAAGGGATGAAATGAAAAGCTAGTATTTTTGGCGCTACATTCTCATTTCGTGTAGATATTTACAGACAATCACCACCCTCATTAAGGTATTGGTCTCACTGAAGAACAAAGCTGTGAGTACTTCCTGGAAGAAGTCATTCGTCTGGGAACCAAATTAAACTTGAAACGGCTGCTGTCCGGTGCAAAAAGGCGCACCTTGACTTGCTTCTTTAATGGCACAACAGTGGCTGTTGTCATGTGGAAAAGGCTACTACAGATTTGCTTCAGAAGTTCCCTCAGCACTCCTTTACAATCGAGACTCAAGCCGATGATTTCCGTATTTTCTTTCCCATTAAAAAAAAAAAAAAAAAAAAAAAACCTACTCGACGCTTTATATCGAATAATACGGTGATAGCAGCTGTTTGACAATGGGTGGGAATCAAGATCAAGAAATTCTTAAAGGAAGCAGTTCATCGTCATGTTTTTCAGTGGGATATATATGCCTTCATAAGGGTGATGATTAGGTGTAAATAAATACATGAAATAAAGTGCTTCACCAAAGGTCGTCATTTCATTTTATCATCCCTTATACAAAGAAAATAAATAAATATTTCTATTACAGTAGACCCTCTTTAATCCGTCATTCTTCAGTCCAGCACCGATCGAGCCGCTCGCGTTAGGATTTTTTCGGTTGGATTCGGGCGTTTGTTGACCTTTCTTTTAGATTTTTTTTTAAAACAGTAACGCTCATGTGTATTTTTTCTTGGCATACAGCAGCTTATTACAAGTACAACTTGTTTTAAGTATCATTGCACTGTACTGTATTAATTGTTCTTTGGTACTCCCGTTAAAACTACACTGACGTTCGATAATCCACCACGGTCGTGGTTCCGAACGTGTCGGATTCGAGTGTCTACTGTACTAGGAAACATTATTATATGAAATTAAACATTTTCTCTCTAAAAAAAAAAGTTTAAAATGTTGATTGTTCACAGAGGAGAATTTTGACAGCTCACAGTGTACAATGCCGTGAAATACGTCACGTTAATATAACAGTGTGAATTCTTAAAAAAAAAAAAAAATTAAAAAAAAGTACGAATTAGTTTAGTTATTCTAAATAATTCATTGCGTGGCCAAGTTTGAATCATGTTTTACTAATAAAGATAAATAAAAAAATAGGAAAAGACTTATTACAAGCACATATCGTTAAAACGAGATGCATTTTATTTCACTCGATCTAATAGACCTTTCTCAGGTGTGCACAAGAGTGTAAAAATTGTGCATTTTATGATACCAGCATGAAAGCATACAGCAGTCAAGTTCATAAAAACATTGCGAAAAACGCTGGGAGACACGTTGTGGTGTCATTATACAGGTCCTTAACCTTTTCCACTTCGAGACCCAGGGACGTATTTAGGGGGTGAGTCCAGGGGGTCCGGATCCCCTCTAAAACTCAAAGAGTTTTATGGAAAAATAGTATAGCTTCAGGTGTGATAACATATTTAATATACATTTCATTCCAGATACACCTGCCCCCCCCCCCCCCCCACCCCTTGGATCAAAACCTCCCAAAACCAATTCTGGGTACGTGCCTGCAGATAGGAGGGGAGAGGATTGCAAATTTTTTTGCCTAGACAATATTGAATCCCCTATCTTATATTTTTTCTGGGGAATCTAAAAATGCTATTCAATTAAAGGTAGCTTGAAAACTGAGTAAACTACAGGCAGTCAAACGTTTTACTTGACAACTGCATGCAATAAGCACAATACGTTAACAGCAATTATTCAAAATAATTAACTTTTTTTTTTCAGTTATAAAAATGAAAGTGATGCTAACTTCCTGCTGGTGCCGCTGAACCTGAGGTACTCCACGATGTGAAAATACAGGTACAATTCTGGCGACAAGTAGATAAAATTCTGGCGGCAAGTGTAAAATTTTAAGATGGGAGTGTCAGAAAGTGTTTTCATGCTAAATAGAAGTCAATCACCAACAAACAGTGATGTATTAGACTTTGTGCTGTCAACAACGAGAAATGGAGTGAAACTAAGTGAAGTGAAAAGGAAATTAGCAGCTGAACTGACAGAAATCTGGAAGTCTGCTGACTGTTGTCCATCTTCACATCTCACCATCAAGAAAAAGTATGATGAACTCTATAGACTTTACCAAAAACACATGGACTTTAGCAAGAAAAGCGAATGGAGAAACCATGCACGGCAACTTTTTGACATTGTGTGCGACCCAGCATATCGAGCAGGTCAAATCTTTGATGAAACTTTTTACGAAGATCAGAAATCTGAGAAAAAAATTAAGAATTTCTCGTCAAATCAGTGATGAATACTTATTGGAAACTGAAAAGAAGAACAAAGAAAAACAGGTCTTCAGAAGCCTGAATTCAAAGGCAGTCTTACCAAGATGGAAGTCCTTTTCTCTTAAAAACTTATCCTTATTTACAGAATACACCTGAAAATGATGTCATTATGGGCAACAGCCAGGAAGATGAAGAATACACACCTGCATCATTATCAGCAACAGCACCTATTAGTTCCAGCTCAACACCAAAGATTCTTCGCTCAGCGAAGCGAAGAAGAATTGCTTCAAAACCTGATGTAATTGTGACAAAGCAGTCAACGCAAACTGATTATGACTATGCCCACGATGGTACGGCATGGCAAATTATGATGGTACAGAAACCATCTGAAGACAAAAGATCCCCTTTTACGAGGAAGACTAGTTCCCGAATTCTGGAAACAATAGTTAGATTAATGGCTGAAACAGATCTTAGCACTCGTCAAGCCATCAAAGCACTGCACATTGTTGGTAATAACTTATTTGGACAAAAGTTTAATCAACCAAATGACTTCAAACACCACAATCAAAAACATACAGCAGACAAATCCAGCAGAGTTCAGAAAACGACCTGGATCCATATCGACTTCCTACAAGACATTCAGTAACAGAGGCTAGGGCACGAATAGCGCTACAAGCAGAGCAACAAATTGTCTGTTTTAAGTTCTGATGATGCCGTTCAGATGCTTGACGGAACCTCCAGGGAGCGTGTAGCGAAAGTAATGGCAACTCCCAATACATTCAGACAGCAAGATACTTGTCCTACCTCTTCACCTAGTTGCTACTGAAAAACAGAGTAACCTTGTCCACATGATTGATTACCAGTTTCAACGCCTCAGTGTCCTTACAAAATTTGAAAAGCAGGGTTTATGGAGAGAAATAAAGGCCACAATGTCTGATCTCGCCAGTGAAAATGAAGGGCTTGCAAAAGCTGTGTCTGAACATTTTGGCATTCAGGACTATTCTCCTGGACAGCTTTTTTGTACAGTGCATACAGCTCTGTATAAGTCATAAGTCATTCACAGCATAGAGAAGGCTGTTGGTTATGAGAAAATTCTCGCAAATTCCACCTACCCCTCAGGAACTGATGGCAATTACATAGCAACTGTGGAAGAAATCGGTGCGCTCCTGAAATTTATAGGACCAGTGCATTCACAGATGTCATGGAACAGGCATTTCCAGTTCTTCGAATTTGTGGAAAAGAGAGGAGGAACAACTTGGCATTCACACTGAAAGACAGGCGATTTGGAAGGCTTTCTGCTTGTGCAGCTGTTGCACTTTATCATTGGAATGACTTGACTGACTACCTCGGACAGGTTAGCGTGAGGAATACACTAGCATGTGTAGTGTATTCCTTCCTGCACAATGAGTTTTTCAAATTCTTCCTACTACCACTTGCTCTCATTGGGATTCAGTTAACAGAACCATATCTGACTCTTGTTCTTAGCAAAAAGAGTAATTACAACGAACTGCTTCAGGTTTTCCCTCAAATATATGAAGAACTGCAACAAGATATCAACATATGCCAAGCGGAGAAAGATGCTGTCCAAGTTTGGCTCCATATTTTAGGAGCCTTAGGATGTCAACCTTTAAACTGATGGATGTCATCAAGCAAGAGTTTCACTCTGATTCTGAACTGCTCAAGACAGTGTGCAGAAAGCTTTCGGATGCTTGTGCTAGAACATTTTCATAGCAGAGAGGAGGTGGATTTGGATTTGGAAATGCAACAAAGCATGTGTTTCCTGTTAAGGATCAAATTCACGAGAGAATGCTTCAAACAGCTCCTGTTCACAATCTATCAACAGAACGGGTGTTTGGCGATGTTGACAATCGTTTAAAAAGAGCTGGTGTTGATGGATTTTCATGTGTTTCAGACAAAATTGTAATTAACGAGACCAAACATCTCGCATTTTTAAGTGATGACTGGAAGAAACCTGAAATGAAGAAAGGAGCTGACCTGCTGCGAATTCAATGGAATGCTACTCAAAAGGAAATTCGATCAGCTTCAGTGGAATGTGATGACATGGATGCAGAAAAAATGGTTAATGACATGAAAATATTATCACTGAAACAGAGCTTAGAAGAGTCATGTGGTTCATTACCACGGAATTCTGAAACTTTGGACACTTTTTATTTCCAAAATAAGTGGAGGCGATGAGATGAAAGACCTCCGCTCACTGATGAAGATTATTACCAAGTATGCCTTCCGCAAGTCTTAAAGAAGACCATGACAAAAGAGGTCACTGCTGAAGAAATGAAGAGCAACCTGAAAGTTTTGTATGGCAATAAACTTTCAGAGGTGTCTGCAACGATAACGAACCCTTGGAATAATACAAGAAACTGTGGAGACCAGTGTTCAGGAAGTCAGTTGGAATGAGGGCTGGTATATTGGCCAAGTAATGGAAGTGATAAGTGATGAACAGTATCTTGTAAAGCACATGCAAAGAGTGAAAGAAAATTCTCAACATTTACTGGAAATGGCCATCAGATGATGAGAGTCTAACAACAAAATTTGAACAGATTCTTGATCTACAGTTGCCTATACTGCTAGAGCTATAGTGTTTGAACTGAAAAATTTTCAAGTTTTAAATGCTTTGGCTGCTAATTAGACATGTGTATGTACATAAACTTTCATCCTTGAGCTATTGTTTTATTGTATTGTATTGGCAGTGTTTCCGCAGGCCTAATTTTCTATCCTTCACTGTTTGGTCAATTTTTTATGTATTGCCTCAAAATTTTGTCTGAATGTTAGTGGTGGTATCTAGTTTCAATAGAAGGGGTTCAATCTTAAATCCGAGATTTTTAAAAATATATTTTGCATTACAATACTCCCCTCCCACTGAGTGCCGAGTCCCTATTATTGAAATTGTAGACTGGCATAAAATTACCTCCAACTCCTTGCCTAATGATTGTAAATTGATAATTCATATCTAACTTTGTTCGCAATGGAACAGGGTTCCAAACGAGGGCAATCGCTTGGGTACATGACATTGTACACTAACGATCCTCATTAAACTTGCACTACATTCAAACTATAAGTAGAAGTAAAAGAACGTCGAAAGGAGAACTACTTGTTTCTTTAACCGTTCTTTGACTACTACTTACAATAGTTTTCATGCAGAGTACGTTTTACTCGTTAAGACATGTGTATATCTGAGGAAGTTCCGTTAGATCTAGGAAAATAAAATGCATCCTGCTTTGAAGACATATGCAGGTAAGTATTTTCCTTTTTATAATTTAGAAGATGGTGACACGTGGTGTTTACAAACTGTAATCAAGTTTCACTTACCAATACTCTGTTGCAACCAGCAGATCGTGCTATATAACATGTTAGCAGTATACGCAATATCGTCCTAAGTTATATTTCATTTCTCGTATAAATCCTGATCACATTTCTAGTTTGAGTTTATCATTGCTTGATATTTTGCCTGGTCTCATTTTCGTTTGCTTTCTCCACGTGATCAGTTTTGTTGTTTTCTTTTATTATAAACTGATTTCTATCTGGAATATTCTTACTTTTGTTTATCAGGTTATTTTTAATAGTACCTTACAACATTGTTTTTTTGTTTTTATTTTATCATATATGTGAATGGTGAGATAGAGACTCAGGAAAATTAACATTATTTAAACACAGGTACTGATAATGCATTTTCTCGCTTCATTCGTTATATCGCTTGACCTCTGTTTCGATTTAACGTTTTCACTAAGTTAATGCATGTTCAATTTGCTCTTATTAACTATTTTGATTAACTTATTAACTAGCATTGCTTTTTGCCGGCCGGGTGGTCGAGCGGTCTGCGGCGGTAGGCCATCGGCTCGAAGGTCCCGGGTTCGAGTCCCGGCAGGGGCATGGGTGCGGATTTTAACTGGCTGTAAATGGGCGAATCGTGACGGGCCGAAGTCCAAAGTTACTAGACTGGCCCATATAAAAATAAAGTTTACCAAAGTTTTAGCATTGCTTTTTCTCTTCTCCTCTATCTAATCGTGTTCTCATGTTGATTAAACAAACTGCAGGCCACTTTAATTTTGCCTCAATAATAATAATAACAATATAATAATAATAATAATAATAATAATAATAATAAAGAAACAAAAAGAAAAAAAGAAAGGCGTTCCACCTTTCATAAGTCCCTAAATTTTTAATATGAAAATCATCATGACTTCCAGTGACATAAATGAAAATTTAGTGAGAGGAGAGATGTTATTGGTGGATTGAAAGTGATAGGATGATTTCCTCAGATACTTAGGTAGGTGACCAGCTTCGTATGTTTTTAGAAGTGATGATTCTGAAGACGACACTGGTAGTGTCCGAACTGTTGCACTAATTCTCCTTTTTATATTCAGTGGGAATGTACAGCCTTGTGAGCAATAGTTTCTGTTTGGTGACATTATGGGAACAAGGCCTCTATTTTTCTCCAGATTATGTGAAATTTTGAGAAAATAATTAAGGTGGATACAGACACTTGGTCTATAGTCTAAAATCGTGGTTTGAGCACAGTTCCTGTTCGTAAATAAAATGGAAAACATTTAAAAGTCTTAGCTTTTCATATAATTTGTACTAGAGGTCAAACTAAAAGAATTTACACACGGGGAAACAACAGTAAACTAACATGTTTCCACAATTCGCCGTTCCTCGTTACATCACATGGTTAACAACCTCACTTTCTGTACGCGTGGTCCTCAATTCAAATCTGGTGGGGTTCATGGAACACAATGGCTCGGAGATCACTTTAAACAAAACATATATGTTGTCACAAATTGTTAGCACTTCATTTTTAATGTAATCCTTATTATAGAAGCATCTTACTCAAATGCAACTTCCGAGTTTACATCTGGATCCGGGTCCTAAGACGAATTCATGCTTATTTAATCGAGAACTTAACCGAAACCAAATTAACAGGATTTTGAATGAAGCAAAATGGAGCTAAGAGTCTGACATATTAACATCTTGCCTTAAAATCGTTTTGCATTTTGTAAATACAGTTTAGTTTGGAATAACCGTTGGTACTGTTTAATTAAATCCGTCGTTCGTTTCGCCAGTACTATTAGTAGCTACGCCAGAGCTCTTTTTAAAAACTACGTACATTTTGAAACAATGAATAATATTTACGTCATTTTCGTAGTCCTCGCTTAAGGAACTTAGTTTTGTTTTCTCACGAACCTTTTCTTTCTATAAACCTAAGACCATCTTCTGGTGATGATACGACACTCCTTTGTTTAACCCTCTGTAGGTCGCAAGTGTATCAAAATGATACAAATGTAACATTTTCTGATGTCATTTCTTATCTTTCAGTTAGGGAGGCTCCACCTCTACAGCACATTCTTGGATCTGCCCACAGTAGTGACCAACTGGTCAGAAATCGTCGTGCGTCACTTGTGTGTGTTGTCAGGAGTGGCGTGAATCAGATTGTTACTACTTTTTTCGCTGTTTTTCTATTACGCACATTTTGGTATATTGTCATACAGCATGACAATCAAACTGCATGATAAAAAAAAAGACAGAATTCAAGAAGAAAACATCATAAGGTATAAACAAAACGTTAAAATTGGGCTCGACGTCAGTCTCTCTCATATCCTTGTATCACATTGATACATTGCGACCTTTCGTAAGAACGCTTTCCTTCACCTTTTTCATATTCTGCAAGGTTTTAAACGAACTCGTCACTTTTCTATTTCAGAAAGAAAGAAGTGAAATAAACGACCAATATCAAACGAAAACTAGGTAATGGATATGGTCAAAGTATTCAATGGAAAACATCACGGTCACTTTAACTTTATCCTTTAAGTTAAGTCAAAATGAAATGTATAATTTTGATACATTGCGACTGATCTTTTAACCAAACACAATTGCGACTGACGGAAGGTTAAATACGCATGTTTACGTGTAAATAACTGTGTTGAAATATGTAACTAACTTTGTGAGGTGTATGTACAGTTTTTTGTAAAAGTGTGTGATGTACGTTGTAAAGTCATGTTGAAAGTTTCGTAATTTTACTGTGTTTAAATGTTGCCAGATCCAGTGTTGATTTTAGATTTTAAGATTTCTTTAGTAATTCCCTATTGTATTTATTGGAATTTACGAAGTGTGAATGGAATGTGTGTGTGAACTTTCAAATTATATGTGAACTGGAAATAAATATATTTGATTATTAATTGTGTATGGTAATTTTATTTATTATGGTAATGTTAAATCTGTACTGTGGGTGACATTTTCTTATTGTGCCTATGCTAAAATTGTTTGCGTATCCCAAGTATATCTTCGATAAAATAAGCCTAAGCTCTATGCACCAGAATATACGAGCCCCAACATGTATATTTTATTTTAATTTCTGTCGGGTTCTGTTAAACAAACCTAACGGTCTTTTTATTTACAAAGTTAAAGAGAGACCTCTTAGCCTCCTGTGTGTCCTAATCGGTAGCGCGCTCGACTTCTGTGCGAGCGGTCCCGGGTTCGATTCCCGGTGGAGGGATAAACATTTCGGTGTTGACCCAGCATTGCGAGGATCATTGGGGAGCTACTTTGATAAAAGAAGTAGCGAACTGTGGTCATGAAAGTCAGACGCACGGCTGCAAAGAGGCGTTACGCTGACCACATAATCCTCTAATGACTTGAATGTCATACAGCCGTCTGACAGGCCAAGGCCCTTAGGGGCTGTCGAGCCATCCAGTTTAGTTACTTTGTGTAAATCTTAAAAGAACTGTTCAAGAAGCTCATTTTACAGCCTTCTGAATATTTTTCGAGCTAAAAAAACGTCTCCAGATGCCAGTAACTATATAAAAATAAATAAATACATAAAGATTCGACTAGTAAACAAACATTGCACAAGGGATCTGTATACCAAAATGATGTACTTACGTATATTGACTTCAAGGGATCGTGCGTACAGAAATATTTATTAAACTAACGTTTCGACTCTACCGCTAGTCTTCGTCTAAGCTAAAACGCAAAGGAATAAAAGATCGAAAAGAATTCCGCTATAAAAGAAAATAACCTACAGCTATCTATGAATTTGAATTTATTTCTGGTCTTTAGGCATTTATCGTCCAGGCTGGGATAAGGATGCGGGAAGGAGTCAGCCACGGCAGTTGAAGGTATTATCCCGGAATTTGTCTGGTGTGACAAAAAAAAAACTCGAAAACCTTCAGTTAGAGCGGTAGCCTCAGGTATCGAACCTCCCCCCTCCCCCTCCCGAATGTGAAACGAACGCTCGGTATCTAAATATGAGGAAGTAACGGAAAAAAAACCCTTTAAGTACAAAAACTTACCACTCATATACGAACTTTATTTGCATTTCTTTTCTTTAAAAAAAAAAAAAAAGATTCATGAAACTGGAATTAAATAAAATTCACTGAAAGATTATACTTCAACTTACCTTAGTTGGCGTCACGCAGATTAGAGGTCCTTCAGGAAACACCAGAAACATGTTTTCTGTTATTTCTAAAAAAAATCTGCTTGGACGGACGTGTGAGGGTTTGCATGTTACCGTCTCACATATACATGTTTTAAAATAACCTGTTCAAGTGAAAAAAGTTCCCGTAGAGCTATGGTGGCATGGCCGCCGCAATACATATGGTATTTTCCCACATAGCAGAGTACATCCCTGGGACGTCCCATTTAGATCCCATTAACGTCAGATTTCTCAAGCTCCCATAGCGATGTCCTAAGGACGTCCGTGGAATAACTCTGTGGGCAATACAAACAGTTCATTCCGTATGGAGGTCCCCTGGATGTCCCCCGGAAAGCCGTGCGGGATTACCTACCTGGAATTTCTATAAATTAAATCGACCTTACTATTATTATTATTTAATTAATTATAACTATACGAAGGATATGCCTTCGTATAGTTATACGAAGGATTAATTATAACTATACTTCCCATGGATGTAAACGGGACTTAAACAGGACGTCCGTGTCAGGAGATCCGTCAGATATTCCTGGGACGACATTTTGCTATGTGGGATTTGTAATAACTATGATGATGAGTTTGTGTATTGACTAATTTGTTGAATACAAATATGTTGGAAGGAAAAATTGTTAATTTTTAATACTTTTTGAAGAGTATAGTCGTTATGAAATGTGTAGTATAACGCAAGTTAATGGTATTTGGTTCATAAAAGAAGTAATATACTGATGCGCATTAATCAAGGGCATTCGGCCTAACGTCACCAAACGTTCCTTCTCGTATGTAGCTGTATCTTCTGACACAATGTCAATCCAAAACACATAAGCAGAAGCACTCTTACGGAAGGAAAGAAATCACACGTCACAACAGGTGAAGACGTAGCGAAATCAGGTAATGCAGACTGCTGTGCGGAGTGTGTGGTGCGAGTCGTATCTATGCTCGCATGCTGTGTAGATAGTGGAATGGTGTAATCATGTCGAAGCGTATTTATCGTGACCATGTAATGAGGAGTAGAGTGCTCGGACTTGTGTATCACAGGTGGAGATGTATCAGGCGATCCGTGCCACATTCAGGCTGTGAATGAGGTTCCTACAGGCCCGACATACAACCCCAGCAGGACCATTGTCTGTCCCTTAGTGCCATGCGTCGGAGGCGAAGCACACCAGAGACCTTACAGCAACCACGGATGTCGGTGTATTGAGGCATATTATGTATAGATGTCTGCATGAACAGGGACTGTACGCCTGGAGCACCATACGATGCATTCCGCTAACAGCGGGTCACAGGAGAGCTTGTGCGAACGGTACAAGAACAGATGAACAGTGTAGGTATGTAACGTTCTCGTGTAGGTGCCGCTTCAATCTCGACAAATCGGTATATGAAGGTGACAGTGTGGACAGGTATAATGTTAGGGGTACGTACAGCACTACACGTGTTCAATCACAGTGTCGTCACAGCCCAGGTGTATTACGACGTCATCTTGAGAGGGCATGTTCAGCTCTTTCGAGGTGCAGTTAGACCAGAGTTCTTGTACATATACAACAATGCCCGTCCACATCGGGCCGGGGTGGTGGACACCCTTGCAGCCGAGAACATCAAGCGTGTAGACTGACTAGTGCGCTCCGCGGACTAGACTTGGACCCTACACAGCATGCCTGGGACGCACTTGAGATGCGTATCGCGAGACACCAGCCACCTCCAGCGTCTATCCAGGAGCCTTGCTCTAGCAGTAGGACAATTTTCCCAAGCGTTCCTGGACACCCTTGTTGACAGAATGCCAGTACACTATGCTGCATGCACTGTAATGCGAAGCGACTATACCGCGTCCGATCTACAAGCGTCGGTCAAGCGTATCATAGGTTAGCACATGCGCAACATCTTTTGACGTGTTTTCTTCTGCAACGGGGTGCCACTTACGTGTACTGGTTTACATCGCGTCATAAGATAAATCAGTTGTAAGAATTTTTTTTATTTGAAACTAGACCAAATTGAGAGGGGTTGGGGTATTTAATTTTTGCGTAATCGAGTGCTTGGAGAATAGGTAAACAGTTTGATTTAAAATACGCCTATCTGTGTTGACGAACAAATTTTTAGCAAGTTTCTTTAATGTATCTGTCGATATGCTACTCTATTCTGAATACGATACTAGACGAGGGGATACCTTGCTTGGTATAATTTAGGTGCTTTTACAAACATGAAACCGGAATGTATAGTAGCGATCAAAACTAAACGACCTTAAATCCTATAGAAAATATACGGCGGCAGAGTCGTTTTGTTTTGATTGCAACTATAGGTTATTAATTAAAACCACTATTCACATACAATTTGTCCCAGTTTCAAGTCTTACAACCTTTTAATTGTACTATCCACTGTATACATTACTTATTTTATAAACCAAATACCACTAATTTACGTTATACTACACAATTTCATAGTGACTATACAAACTCTAAAAATAGTGACTATACAAAATTAACACATTTAGTTCTTTTTATTGAACAAGTTTTTCAATGCACAATATCATCATCACAGATATTACTAAAATATTTATCGCCGTCATGCCATCATAGCGTTATTACAACTTTGCTCACTTCAACAGATTATTTTTAAACACGACGTAAATATTTAGATAGTTGTATAATTTCCTTTTCCTACCTTTTTTGTTGTCTTACTATTTCCTTTGCGTTTAAGCTCAGACGAAGACTTAAGGTATAGTCGAAACGTTAGTGTAATAAACGTTTCTGCACAAATGACTCCTGGAAGTCACAATATACGTAAGTGCATTGTTAAGTTTCGATTAGTTCTAGAAGTAATAAAACGTACTGTGTTCTCTACAATATGCAACGTTGCTGTACAAATCAGCTATGCTGGTATAGAATCAAAAAATCTTATATTCAATGTGTGCGAACTACTTGGGTGCAGCAAAGACAGTATATGTGAGTGATTCGTTTACAGAATTCAGATTTTGTAATAAGCAAAGTGAGACGCTGGCAGCTTTACTCGCTTTCTTCGTTGTACCTCGATTTTTCAAATATGATTGCTGGTACACAAATTATAATTTCCATGGATTTCTATTTCTTTGTCATCACAACAATGAGTACATTAGAGAGAAATTGCCTCCATCGGATTGTCTACCGAATTCACACGATGAAATTTCTGGACTTTTCCGTAGTCTTTGAAATGAAATTCTTCAATTTCGAATTTGAATTTATTGATTGCCCTCAGGCCGATTTGTTGGGGAAAGAAGTCGGCTATGGTGTAGTTTAAAGGTACCACCCAGTATTCGATTTGTTATAAATTAGGAAGAGGTGGGTGGGATATTAACACTAGTAGTTGCTTGTAAGTATTCACCTACTACGTGTTTGGGTAGAAATACAAAGATTTTATCCCTGGTTGGGAGGGATGATATTCGAAATCAACAACCGGGGATGGAATTCTCAGGCACCAGTAAAAATCTCCGGCATCTTCCCCTGGCAAATCGAACATTGATACCACCTTGTATTTGTACGGCATGACTGCGGAAAAACCCTCGAGAAAATGAAATTCTTGTGTCCAATAGTATTTATGAAACATGTCGGATATATATATATATATATATATATATATATATATATATATATATATATTATAATCAATGTGTCTTACTGTAATGATGTACGGGTGTGAAACTTGGACATTGAATGCGCAAACG
>JAGDQP010020571.1:21548-33083 GCA_022664845.1 Lepisma saccharinum | reverse complement strand
TCAGAGATCAACAAAATCTGATACGAACATCAGATTGTGACCTCACTCCCGGATCTGTTTGTTTTATACGAAATTTAAATGCGCATGAGGTAAAATACCTCCCTTGTCTTAAGGCCCTATTCCGAAAAAATGCATTGGATATTAAAAATTACTGTAACCTATTCTGTAACGAGGCCCGAGAATATAATGTAATACATCCATTTAACGTTACAAGTGTCCTCCTTTTAGCAAAAAGAGGGCAACCCATTAAAATAAATTGTAGAGATGTCTCCGTTCCACAGATCCTGACCACCCATACTTACGGTTCTTTATTAGTAAATCTTGGCTGTGAATGTAATATCTCTATAGGCTTGGAGTCGGATACCGTGTCTAGCCACGCCTTATTCCCCTGCATTACTGAACAAATTCTCCCAGGTGAGCTCGTCAGAGTTTTACCTGTGCATTGGATGCAAGATTTAAAAGCTAAGACTGCTCCATACTTTTGTCATGAATGCCAACTTCAGATCGATAGTGGAGATAGCGTAGGCCTTAACCCCTTCCTGATCATTTCCAGTGTTTCTCTAGCAATCACATGCATCTGTTTTCTAACAATTACATTGATGTCTTTATATTTGCAAAAACAATTGAAGCAAATACCGAAAACCGACCCTATCTACATAGAAGTAAACTAAACTAACAGTACTTGTTTCATGTCACCCCCCCCCCCCAATATAGTATGCGAAGGAGTCCCATTCAATTCTCTCTTTTTCTGGACCGTAATGTGTTGTGTAGGCAAGGTGTGGTCAATGGATTAGTACTATCGCTATAGTTACTTTATGGTACTAATAGTAATTATAATAATTAGTTATAATACTTGTAAGTCCATTACTCGTCAGTGATGTTTCCTTTTCAGTGTCTTTAGTCTATTATTGGGTCCACGAATCAAACCAACCTGACAATACATATGTTATTTTTATAAATTTTTACCCATACCCACGGGAATTTCCCCAGACGGTACGTTGTACGAAGGCCAGGAACCTACCTTCCTCCTCCTGGAAGCTCGCGTAACTAACAACATACAAGAGAATATAATAATACTCCAGAAAGAGTCTTATCTAGCGAGTAGCCACCAAACGCTAATCTCAAACAAGGCAAACCACAATTTCCCTTTAACTTCCGGTGGAACAAGGAAATAGATAAAACATTGTTACATGTATATGTGTCTATGTTATTAATGCCTCTTTTCTATACTTGTAGGATTAAAACTATAATACATGTCTTGTGAGTTCATTGCCAGATATATATATATATATATACATACATATATGTATATATAAAATCGAGAGAGAGGAAACATCCACGAACACAGACCAAGAGACAATATTCAACAGAATGACGGAAGTTATATGTACCATCTCGCCTTTCTTTCTTTCTTTTTTTTTCTTTTTCTTTCCCACTTTCCTTTCCACAGAATAATCATAAATTACTATCGTGCGTTTATCAAGGGCCTACTTATGTGTTTATTAAAAGGTTGTCAATTGTCATTTATCTTTCAACTTAAAAAAAAAACATCATGATGTTATTCGAAAGAATAAGCTATGCGCCTGTTTATTTTCCTATAAGAATAACCAGGTTGCATACGAACTTTCGTGTAAGCTTTTTCTTTTTTTTTTCTTTTTATTGACACCACTCCGCAAAGTATATTGTATATATTTAAAAAACAAAATATGAAAACTCTTATTTATGTATTTTATTTTTTATAGTGAAAATATTTTCATTGAAAACAAAAATTTCCATTTATGCCTTAGGTTATATTATTTCAACTAATGATACAATGTTATATAATTTCATGTAAATTTAGTTTCTTGACTACTTTGTTCTCACATTAATATAGTAGAATATGCATGTTTGTTTTCTACTTACTTTTATATATTTGTCAAATTTCATTTCTTATGTCATTACTTTGTACTACCCTTTTGGTGTATATTCTACGTTATCCATAAAGTATTTCTCACATGTTTCTCTTTTCTATTCTCTATGTACGATTTTCAGTGTTGTGTTCTTGTATTGTTTTATTATTCTTGTCTGTTATCCAGTGTTTCATTTTATGTCAAATTGCAACACAAGATTAACTGGTATTAATGCTCTCTTTTATTCTTTTATATTTACCGAATCCTCAGATCATAGGCTAGCAGACTTACACGACTTCATTAATTATTAAATTTCGCGCCAGCCTGACTTCAATTTCAGGCTCCCCATTTTATAATTTAGTTCTTAATTCGGCTTGTACCATGTACCTATAATGAGATACTTTGCTATAACCTATTATCTGAAGTTTCACTCTTGAAATAATTCAACTGCATGTAAATGTAACACCTTAAATGCTGATCCATATTTTCCTTATGTATTTTTAAATCGAAGATATTTTTTTTTTGTGTGTTGTATGTTGTGTCTTTTGTGTGTTGTGCCACTACAACCTTGTAACTTTTAATTTTAGTTTCTTATCTATTTAATTATCGTATTGATGTAATCCTCATATATTATGTTCTATTTCTCACCAATTGTTAACCATAATTGGGTTCTCATTTACCTTTCCTTACTATGATTGTATGTTACTGTAGTTTTTTTTTTAAAAAAAAAAGTTAAATTTGTCCTGCTCATCTGTATGCAGTATCACTTCAACTTTGTATTTTTTTTTTTAATTTTAGCTTTTGTTTTTGTCTACAGATGTATTCATCATATAGTATGTTCTATTTACCCGCTGGTGCTTACCATGATTCTGTTTTTTATGTTTTTGTTTACCATGTTTACATTGATTTTGTTTTTCATATATTTATCTGTCTACGTCTCAATAAGCTATGCAACAACATCTCAGGTTCCAGTACTCCATTCTAGTATACAAGTCGGCCACATTTTAAATTTAAATTTTCCATCTCTTTCCCATATATTTCCTACTTTTCACACCTGATTTTTTAAAAAAATAATTATTGACATCAACCTTATTTTTTTATAGAAAGGAGGCGCGGGGACCTTGTTACCCACAGTTTTAGCAAACCTAATTTAAATCAATAATATGCATTATCTTTGATCTAATCGCTATGTAGAGGCCTAGTATCTTGCCTTCTTTCCCAGAAGAAGAAGAATGTGAATATGGTTCTTTATTTACTATTTCTCATATGGAGAAATAAGAACGCTTGAAAAAAATACAACTTAAAAACTCAAAATAATATTCTCGCTTATGAGAAGCCAGAACATAAAAAGAACAGCATTATGCTTCAGTGGTGTGGAAAACGCTCTTTAACCTTTAAGAATTAGAGAATCCAGTTGCGCAATCTGAACCAAGACCATCAAGGGAATCGTCGATTGACGTAAATACTGCAGTTCTCCCCCCACTCTACACTGTCGGCCTCAACACATAGCGATAGAAATCATAGATTTGCGTCAAAATTTATAAGGTCATGCCAACATATATAAAGGCTTTGTTTGCCCTTGAACAGAGAGAATTTCGCTACCATACTACAGTGCAGTAACATCGTCCATTCTGTAAGGTAAGCCGAGAACAACATCTCTCACACCGTTACAGCTCTTACTCTCTACTCCCTGAATTTCTAGGATGAAGTTCTATCATCCGACTTATCGGGTATAACATGTCGGACTTAAAACCGCTTGCTGAGAATTTGTTGCATAGTTAATACCGGTGACAGATTTAGTTTGCTTTTTAGTTAATATACAAAATAATGTATTCAACTTCTAATCTGAAAATAAATTTCATTTTTTCTTTCAACTTAAAAAGTCTGAAGTCCGAGTATTACTTAGCTATTTAAGTTCCCAATTCCAAAAGTTGCACTTCTCTTACAGGAAAATAGCAAGGCAGTAGTAACTGGTCGGCACACCTAGCCGATGTACATCAATTCTACGCTCCCAACTACATATACGAAACCACTTCTACAGTTGACTCTAAAAACGAGTCCAGTTTTATTAAAACAGTATACGCTGCTCAGGTGTCTATAAAATCAATTCAGAAATAACACCTGAGTGGACGTATCAATATTCCCTAAAATTTAGTTTCTAATCTACTATAAGGCCTAGATATTTGTAATGTTTTTCTCTTTTTATTGATTTGTTATTAATTTTAATTATGGAGCCCCGTTAAAATTTAGCTTTCCTTTAAATAACAAATACTTTGTTTTTTCTGCTGAGATAGTCAATTTGTTATTGTTGCACCACGTTACCATTTCGTTGACTATTGTGTGCGATTTTTGTTCCAGATTGGTTTTACTATTACTTTTTGTACGTCCGCCAGATCGTCCGCATACCCTACCACAGTTTCCACCTCTTGCAGTCTTCTGAGCATCTCCAGACATGGCTGGAATGTTATGTTCCAGAGTATGGGTCTCAGGATCGACCCCTGGGGACACCCCCTTGTGGGCGCCTTGCAAACAACGCCATCAGCCGTGTTGTCTTCATTTTTTCTACTTATGTAATAGTTATTATTGTGGACTACGGACGACATGCTGTCGTTCATCATGAATGTTTTGGGAAACGTTCTAAAGTGGGGGGAGCGAAAACCATAGTAGCGAGAGGTTTCAAAATTAGACGTTCAATCGTAGATTGTTTACATGTGAACGACGGGAGAAATGCTGATGGTTTAGGTAAGGTATTCTGACTATGACCTGAGTTTAGGAAGACCTATCACCATGTGAACGGCTTCCTCCAGGTCCACAAAGAATACCTGGAACATTTGTGAAACAGACGATTACTGAAACGTTGAAATATTAGCGAGAGGTTTTACATAATGTCGTTCTTCGAAGATTGTTTAATGTGATATATCGATGAGAAATATGTGGTGAACTCTGGGAGTTCATTATGGGCGTTAACTTTAAATGTCAGATGGTAGAGGCTAAATTTGGGATTTTAATGCAACGAAACTCAGCTAAACATGAGAACTACTTGGATACAAAAGGGTTCTGTTACCGAGTTAATTGAACGTAACATGATTACATTTTAACACACCACGTTTCTTAACGATGGACAGAATAAACGGGTTTT
This sequence comes from Lepisma saccharinum, assembly GCA_022664845.1. Classification (NCBI taxonomy): domain Eukaryota; kingdom Metazoa; phylum Arthropoda; class Insecta; order Zygentoma; family Lepismatidae; genus Lepisma; species Lepisma saccharinum. Next base: position 28,055 of record JAGDQP010020571.1, on the reverse strand, counting down.
ACCGGAGTTATTTAACTTTGAGCAAATATTATTCGGGAGGTGACACTTAGAAAGTCTAAATTATGCCAGACGCTAGAATTCACAATATAAAGCTGATCCTCTATTCATACCTGGAATTTGTTGAAGTTAGATGTTCAATGAGACTCTACAGCCTTTGATTCTATCACAGTCAGATGATGAAAATGTTAAAAAAAAACTATCTTCCTTCTTAGAATAGAGCTTTGACTGGAGACTGTCGAACTGACGGATCGAACAGCAGGCCCTCTATGGAACTCAAGGTGATGCTGAAGGTACTGAAGATACTGGAGGTTTTGGTAGAATACTGATTGGCTTTATATAGCAAATCGTACATACAGTAAATGTGTGTGTTGTTTGTCTAACTTGACTCTCCTCTGAACTTTAAGTAGGGCGAAAGGTGACATTCCCAGCATAAGAATATGGTTAATTTGCTCAAAGGTGAATAACATCTCAATCAACGTCATAGATTGCAATATATTTCATCAGCCTACGTTGTTGCTATTCTGTCCATCTTTACTGAAACATGGCGGCGGTTTCATTTCCATTTCACCGAACAAATTACAAGAAATATATAAAAATATATTAAAACCTAATTTTTTCTATTATTTTGAATTTTATGAATAAAGTTAATTTTACCCGCTACTCGGGAGGATCACATTATCAAGTTTCCATATGCCTGGATGTATCCTGAGATTTTTTTAGTTCTTCTAATAGAGCAGATCACCAGAGGTTATTAAATGCCCCTGATATATCGAAGAAGATATTCATTATGTACTTGCAGTCTTCAGTCCGTATTTGCTTAATCTTCTTACATAGCTGCTTGATTGCGTCTTCCGTCAATTTGCCCTTTCAGAACCCAAATTGTAATTTGCAATCTTCTATATTTTATCTTTTTTCGTTAATTCTCTTTACTATATTTTTTCGAAACTTTTAACGTTAAAAAGGCAAATCGGACGGTAGGACTCCGAGTTTGTCTTATCCTTATCTTCTCCTTTCAGTAGAATGACTAATTTTGCTTGCTTCCACGAGCTTAGGAAGACTCCTTGTTTAAAACATTAGTCGAATAACCTTGATAAATATGGTGTATTGTTTCCAGTTCCTTGTTTTGTTTATAAATTTCATTTTTAATCGCATCTGGAACCGGGGCTTTACCGTCTTTTAGACTTTTGATTGCTATTTCTACTTCTTCGTTCAGTCTTTATTGTTTAATTCAAAGTTTACGTTCTATGCTTTTGCATCCTCCATGATTATTGCGTTTTGTTCATTATCTTCATTTCAATATCATCTGGGAATAGATTTTTTATAATAATTCAATGGTGTCTTTCCATCCTTTGGTGTATTCATTATTGTCATTCTTTAACGTTTGTAAGCACTTTTGGTTTTGATTTTCTTCATTATTAATTTATACGGTTTACCTCACGGATCCAGACTAAGATTTTCTTCGATGAATTTCCCCCATGTTCTTTTTCTATATTAAAACAGTTCTTTTTCAAATGTTTCCTTGGCTTCTCTATATTTTCTGAGTCTTTCCTGCCTGAGCTCGTGATTTCCAGCTGCTCTATAACTCTTTCTTGCTGCTCTCATCTTTCGTTTTAGTCTATCCATGCCTTCGGTCCATTGAGCAGCTTTCTTCCTTTTCTTCTTTTTATGTATAGGCCCTGCTCCAGATTCTCTGTCAATTAGTTTAAATTACAGTTGTTATTTATTTGAGGCAATTTCAGATTTCTTAAGATTTTTTCCAGATTAATTTCTTAACCTGATATTTCATTATTTCATCTTCTTCGTCTTTATCTCTTGTGGTTTGTTGATTCTAGTTGATGACATACTGATGACGTTGTGTGAACTCGTAGTAGCATCTCCCTTCACTTTGCAATTTAATATATTATTGTAAGTACTTCCCTTAGCCATTGTTACGTCAATATTTGATTCCGCTCCGCTCCGCTCCGCTCCGCTCCGGTCCTGCCCCTGCCCCTATTTATCACATTTAAGTTGTGTTGTTGTATTAAATCCTCAAACTGCTCCCCATTTTCGTTCATTCTGGGACAGTGCCAGAGCGGAGATTTCGCATTTAAGTCCCCCAAAATGAACATGTATTTATTATTAGACTTATTTAATATAGCATCTAATATATGTTTAAAATTATTACTAGGGAGAGAGAACTGGAATTAGATATTAACTATAATTAATTTGTTTTTCTTAAAATTTAGTTCCACACATTGTGTCCATTTATCATTAAATTCAGTGTGTACCAGAACAAATATTACTATTGCCACCAGGGTTTTTTTCTCTACAGGCAGCAACTGCATGACCCCAGCCGGCAATCTACCTTTTCTTATGTAAGGCCCCTGCAGGAATGCCACGTCCACATCCTCTTGTTCACACCATTGTCTGATTTCACTACATGCTAATTTAGATCTCTCTCTGCGTTTAAATGGCCTGATTTAAGCATTACAGGGTTGTCTAGTGTGGACATAGCACGCCGGGAACTTCTCTGTAGGATTAAACGCTATCCTGTCTTAGGCCCTTGCAAATTGCCTGTATACGCTGTCCAACCGAATGGTTTCTTCTCTTCTTTCGAAGATTCTATCGATAAGTTGCAACAAGTCTTTTTTGCCTGTTGTAATTCTATTTGATCTGATCTTTATTTTATCAACCTCATATACAACCGGGAAGGTTATTGTTTTTCATTATTGATGTAGGTTTCTAACGATTATTCTCAAGGCAACCGTTAGGTTATTCGGCTCCTCCAATTTTGAAAGGTTAATCCAATTGTAGGTTGGAATACAGAGTTTTAGGATCAAATTTGTTCTTCTGTTGGGTTTCTGTTTCTGCCAGTTCTCTCTCTACGTCCGTGTCCTCTCGTCCCTAAGTACTATATAACTCCATTCTTGTCTTGTTTATTGTTCCTTCTTCATTTATTGACATTTTTTTCTTTGACTTTTCGCTTCTTTTTGTGGAGTCTAGGGATCCATGATCTCCAGCCTCTTTTCTTCTTTTTGTTTGATATTTCTTCCCCGATTGTTGTTTGCAATTCTTTGAACATTGATTCTATTTCTTCGTTTTCTTCTGCTATTTCCTCCGGATCCATTTTAAGTGCTTCTTCTTCTTCCTGTGGGTTCTCAACTTTTTCTTCATTGTTTTCTTGTCCAATTTGCTCTTTACTTTCTTTGTTCTTCTTCCATTATTCTGGGAATGTTACTGTCTGTAAGCTTTATTACAAATCCTATTCTTTCTATCCTTCTTTCCCAGTCATTAATTTTTTTCAGAACTTCCCTTGGAGAAACTTTCCACAAGCCCCTTCCTATTGCTGGTATTGTTATTTTTCTTCTAGCGTTCCCTTTCATTGTTGAAAGTAGATCCAGGAGCAAATCCAGATCATCCATGAAATCTTCCCTGGATGATGCAATGTGTAATATTCTAGTTCCGTGTCTGTTTTCGCTATAATAAATTTGGACATTTATTTTGTTTTACTTCTATTTCAAGGTTTTCAAATTCATCTAAGTCGGAATTATCATGTGTTAGCGTGACTAGTTCGGCAAAGCCCCTAGGAAACGTTTGTAAATTTGGATTTATGAAATGTAATATTACTTGATCCTTGTCATCAAGTTTTATAAAACCAGGTTTAATACTTTAAAATTCATTCACATCTTTTGCATTGCTTTCTGTGATCTAGTTATTCATTATTTGTATTTTCTTATTGTTATTATATTCCAATATTCTTTCTATGTTTCCTTTTCGTCTACATGGATGATTTCTTTTTTGTTTGTTTTCTTTTCACTTTCTTCTGAGTTTATGGACTCACTATCCATAGTTGTCGTACTTATCTATCGTTCGTTGCATCTGTATTTTATAAGTTTGACATTCTTGCTGTGTTTTCGCTCCACATTTTTTCTTACGTATGTATCATGGGACGCACGTCAGTTTCCCTTGTTCTTTGCAGTCCTGTTTTTATGGCCTTTTTCTCCACAGGTAAAACATCGTTCATCCTCCTTGCAATATCTTGATATTTATCCATAATTAAAACATTTCATGCAAGTGGTTACAAACAAGTAATCCTCGATGTTTGTTTGTTCGAACCTATGTAGATGCTGGATCTTCTAAAAAGAATCTCTCTTAAAGATCTTGCAACCTCAATTTCTAAATGGTATCTGTCCTGATTTCTGGGTTCGGTTTTGAATTTTGGTTTGATTAGCTTCTTGTGTTGTTTCCTGTAAGTTTCTCTCAATTAACTCTTCTACTACTGTTTTTTCTATTTCTATTAGTATCCCGTAAATAATCATAAGCGGGTTCAGTTTTTCTTTTTTGCTTACCATGTCAAAATTTTGTTAATCCCTGGATGCTTCATTAATTTTTTCTTCATCCTGCAATGATGCCATCTGCAGGACAAGGGCTGATCTTGTCTGAATCGTCTCGAAATTGATTTTATCGTTCCGGTCTACTGTCCTTGTCAGTCTCATTCTGACATCCTTGATGCTTTCTCCCTCCTTCGGTTTTATTATGATTGCAGTCTTGTTGTTTCTTTTGTTAGTTTCTATTATTTTAGATTTTTCGGGAATTTTGCTGTCTTTTTTAAATATCCGCAAAGGTTGGTGTTGGAATTTCAGTTGTTTTTGAGCTCTCACATTGCAGTTTGCCGTTTTCTGTGTATAATGCTTTTAATTCTTCTTCCATCTTCTTTATTGTTTATTCTATTTTAGTTTGGAAAGAGAATAAATGGATTTAAAAAAGGTTGCTCTTGAAGGGTTTTGCCTTCTACAAGCTGGTGCAGATACAATCAGAGGTTTCAAATATTGCGCCACGATTGCGTAGTTGAAGATGACGCGCTGACACTCATTCGCTTGTAGGTCGTGAGAACACCGCATTTTACTGTAAAAACTAAACAAAAAATCCACAACTGTAATTCTGCGTCTGCTTGTCTCGGGCCAGTGGATTTCAACCATCACACAGTGTGACGAAATCAAAAAATCCCTTTCGGTAGGCCTACAGGCTAAGGTAGATCTCGAAGTTTTTTTTTTTTTCAAAAATTTAAATCTCGCCTTATATGAGCGCTATCGAGAAGCTATTTATTGGTTTTTTGATTATTCATCAAGAGCTGTTCAACGATACCCCACAAGACGTATTTATATATATACACTCTCGCTTTGTTTAGCTGGGAGCGCTTCCCCCAGACCCCCGTAGGAGGTTCGCCCCCAACTTCAGTGCTTTTGAGAGGATGCGCCTCCTTTATCTTAACCAAAATCTCCCTGCAGCACTACACCACCATGGTGTCCATCTGCACCCTCCCACGGGGGGCTGCGCCCCTAAAGGGGAGGTTTGCCCCATTTAATGTAACCTACTCTTGATCATATACCTTCAAAGAAAATTTCGTTTCTCTACCTTCAATGATTTGGAAATTGGGCTTTCGGGGCGGCCATTTTGGATCCAAGTTGACGACTTTTTGAAAGATTTTTATATTGTCGTGACCCACTTGTGATGGTACACCTTCAAGGAAAATTTCATTTATCCAGCTCAAACGATGTGCAAAAATGGGAGTTTGGGCGGTCATTTTGGATCCAAGATGGCGACTATTCCCAAATGTAATATTTCCCTAAACTACTCGTCATAATGCACCTTTATGCCAAATTTCGTTTGTCTAGTTCAAATGGTTTGGAAAATGTTTTTCCAGGTCCGCCATTTTGGATCCCAGATGGCGTCTTTGAATACATCATGTAATATTTTAGTAACATACAAGTGATAATGCACCGTGTTACCGAATTTGATATTTCTAGCTGCAGTCCTTTAGGCTGTGTATTCTATACAACAATGGGTTCGGCGGCCATTTTGAATCCAAGATGGCAACTTTTTCAACATTTCGTAATATTCTTTTGAAGTACCAGTGACAATCCCCCTTTATGCCAAATTTCGTATCTCTAGCTCAAACGATATGGAAAATAGATTCTTGCTTCCGTCATTTTGGATCCAAGATGGCGTCCTTGAATTCATTATTTAACATTTTCGTAATTAAATAGTGATGTTTTACCTTTATGCCAAATTTGATTTCAATAGCCCCAGCAGTTTAGGCTGTGTATTCTATACAACAATGGGTTCGGCGGCCATTTTGGATCCAAGATGGCGACCGATTTTGCTCATTAACGAACTTAACCGAACTATTAAGCCTAGAAACAACATATAAAAATTCGGTTCAAATATCTTCAAAATTATGGCCGCTAGCGTGTTAATATATAAATACGAGGTGTATGCATAAGTAGTTTCCGGTTTACCTAAGAGATGGCGCCAGCGAAAAGTACGCAGCCTATTCATTTGACACATACGTCATTTTGTTCGTCTGACATTAAACTACAAACACACACAAGTTGAGTCCGCCAAACACTAGCGTCTTTGTTTTATCGTTCAGTGATCATGTCGAAGTTTATCCCTGAAAAAAGAACATTTGCGGCACGCATTGCTTTTCTTATTTAATCAAAAGAAAAAGGCTGTTGAAAGTCATCG
>JAGDQP010020571.1:3379-21148 GCA_022664845.1 Lepisma saccharinum | reverse complement strand
CCGAAGCGGAAAAAATCGTGGCTTTTACCTGGCGAAGCCGGTCCTTCAACACCAAGGCCAAATCGCTTTGGCAAGAAGACCATGCTTTGTGTCTGGTGGGACCAGAGCGGTATTGTGTATTATGAACTCTTGAAGCCCGGCGAAACCGTTAATGCATAACGCTATCGCCAACAAATGATTAATTAAAATCACGCATTAATCGAAAGACGACCGGAATGGGCCCGAAGACATGGCAAAGTGATTGTGTTACACGACAATGCGCCGTCTCACACAGCAAAACCAGTGAAAGACACCGTGAAATCGCTTGGATGGGACATCCTTCCGCACCCGCCGTACTCCCCAGACCTGGCGCCATCTGACTATCACCTCTTTGCATCAATGGGGCACGCGCTCGCAGAGCAGCACTTCAGCAATTTCGAAGACCTTGGAAAATGGCTCGACGAATGGTTTGCCGCAGAAGAAAAGCAGTTCTTCTGGCATGGTATGCATCAGTTACCTGAAAAATGGATGAAATATGTAGAAGCCGATGGCCAATATTTTGAATAAATCAAAATTAATTTCCCTTGAAAATGGCGTCTTTTCTTTACCATAAAAACTGGCAAAAACTTATGCATACACCTGATATATATAAATATATATATATATACTTAGATATCGTACCGATCTCAATAGGTATATTTTTCTTCGAAATCTACCTAAAAACCTTACAAGTAAAGTACCCGAAGTGAGGACTCGAGACTCGAGTTGCTCATCAAGTGATACCTTAAATTGAAGCTAGTGACGAGTATAGTACACCTGTGAAATCCTAGCTGCAGAGCTCCAGAAATAAAAAGATTATGGCGGGTCAAAGTTCAAAGAGAAAGATAATTTAGCTGCTTGTGATGTCCACAAAAGTTATTTAAAAGTGTTTTATTCTGTATTCTGGAATAGCCTGCTTGCCGATCGTGATAAAGTCTTGCTTTTGCTGGATTCATGGAGTGCAAATAAGGATGATAACGTATCAAATGAATTATGCCCTAATCATATAACACTGTTCAAACGTTTAATTCCTGGTGGTTGCACTGGTTTCATCCAACCACTTGATGTTTACTTCTTCCGTCCATATAAATCATTTATCAGGTTCATTACTGACACAGTTATCGCTTCCTCGGAAATTAATCTCTGGCATCGGGATAACATTTTACGAATGCAGTCCTTCACTCTCTTCCAATTCAGCGCCTCACGATTTCGCAACATGATCAGGTTTGCGTTTTACAAAAGCGGCTACTTGGATGAGGAGCCCGAGCCCTGGATTTCTCCATTGGATTAATGTTTTGATTCTAATATACGTGACGAGTGTTACAACACTTCATGTGAGAACATCTCTTTTGTCAAGTGTGCTTATTGTGAGCAATGTATCTGCTTATCACACGCCTTTATTGACGACTTACACATTGATTGTATCAATGTGTAGTACTTTGTACGTGCCTTTTTCCTGCACATGAATCGAATTTCAATTCAAACCCATGTCCTTCTGACTTTTGTTCTGCCTTTCGTTGTGACTTGTTTCAATACAATTCGCTTTCTCTTTGAACTTTGACCTGCCATAACCTTTTTATTACTGGAGCTCTGCAGCTAGGATTTCACAGGTGTACTATACTCGTCACTAGCTTCAATTTAAGGTATCACTTGATGAGCAACTCGAGTCCTCACTTCGGGTACTTTACTTGTGAGACAAAATTCCAAAATTCAAATTTTAAAAAATAAGCTCGAAAACCATCTTATGTTGCAGCTAAATGTACAATAGACACTAAACTTCTTCGTTTGTAATCTTAAAACGTGTAATCGTTACTGCATGCACGCTGAAAATGGTCAATATTTCCAACATTTTCGGAATGCATTTGTGTACATTTTCTGTCTGCAGCTGCCAATGTTGCAAATAAATTTGTTAACTAAAATATGTTTTTTATTTTGGTTTGTCTACGGTGCAATCATAACTTTAATGTAATTGAGAGCGGTACCCTAATGATTTTGTAATATATATATACATCGAAATACTAACGTAAAATTTTGGATGGTTTTCACAATTTTATCACAACGTTCAAAAGAAAGGCGAGGACAATCTGATTTTTCACTTCAGGGCATCCAACATTTAGCTGTTACTAGCTGCCACCTTCTAAGTAAATCGACCCCAAAAGCAAAAAGGCGAGCGCATTCGCTTGACGATATCCGTATATAGTCCGCACCTTTTGTGAATCAAGGATTGCAGTGGTGATTAACAGTAGTAACGGAGTAATGGCATATCGTGGAGATGGAGGCTGGTGTACAAGACTGATGGATTAGAGGCATGAGTAAGGGAGAGACCCCGCGCTCTCATTTGTAAGGTGCGAAAGATTCTATCATTTCTTCCATGGAATATTATCTCCAAAAACGGGTATAAATCGTTCAGAAGAAATGATTGCACTCCTGATTAACCCTGAGCTCTAATAAACAAATTGGAAAGTTTTCTATGATTTACTAACGCGAAGCATATAAGATATTTTATTATAAAAAGTATAAATTATGTATGTTCCTAGTTGTATGAGCATAGCGTACCTGAAATATGATTGCAGAAGGTACAAATTAGGCATCTATTTCCAAACCTGTTCTTCAGCAACAATTTTGAAATTGAGATATTGACATTATTGAGTTCGTTTTATCACTTTCGAACACATTGGTAAGATTTTGCGATTCCATTCAAAGGATGAAATTTTAAATCCTAGCGGCGACGAGCAAAACGATGAAAACTGTCTAGCAATGCTAATCTCATTCGTTGCTCATTCTCTGGCGTTCGTGCTTTTAAGGGCGACCAGAAAGTTTCTTCCTAACAACAAATGAAGTAATCCTACAATTTGGGTGGGTAGTTCAAACTCTTGGTATTACTTCAAAATATCACCTGCAAAGACGCTGGGATGTAGCGGAACAAATGTTTCTTAAAATAAATAACACTATAGCTCGCTCGGCGTACTGTCCTGTCGATTAAAGCTCCTTGGCGACTGAAGTGTATGAGTCACTCTATACACCAATGTGTTTCAGCTCGCCGTGTGGGCGCAAAATGAAAATCGTCTAATTGTTTCTGTCCCTGGATTCAGATAATTCCTTACATATTTGAATGGTTCGGGGGGAAATAATGGTAACCCACACTGAGCATGAGTTGAGATATTACGTTAGGAGAATTCATTCTCCCATGCTGGCTTATGGGACATCCCGTAACGAAATGGCCACTATGCAGCCATTTGTTGTTTTTGACTTGAGCTTTTTCCACAGTCAGTAGATATGAGTGTTACCATTCTATTTCTGTACTTTTCTTAAAAATGAGGGTTACCCTTGTTTTCCCCCCGACCCTTCATTTGGGATACGGGAAAGATTCGCAGCAGACAGTGAACTTTCAATTCAAAGAAAACAGCAATTTGAATGTATATTAGGGTGCATCAACCCCCCTCGCCATGATTTCAGAAAAATAACCATGGATTCTTGTCTCCAAGTCATTTTTTCCATTTACACACAAAATTTCAGCGAAATTTGTGAATATTTAGGGGCGCCACCAGCATCTCGAAAGTAAGTAGGAAAACTCATATTAAAATTTAGTATATTGAAATGTAATAAGCAATTAAAGATAAGGCAAGTAGGAATAAAAGTTATTAAAATTAAAACAAATGTGCATTAAAACAATTTCAATATATTTTTGAATACGTTAAAAGTAAATTCCTACAAACACACCGCTAGATGATCTTGCAACGTATGACTATTTATGCTGTGTTTTTTTTTAATGCATGGGTTCTTAAACTTTTAGACGAAAATTCATAATGTCGCCATTCTAAAAGGCAATATTACGCAGAATTTTCAGTGCTAATATTTGACCAACGGGGCAGAAAAATTAAATTATTAGCATGTTTACCATATAATCAGGAGGTTTCGAGAACGATTCTCGGTGCTGAGCGTCCTGACGGAAACTTTGCCTAGTTCCGTCAATCACATTAGGCAAATGCTGGGATTGTACCTTGAATAATACAATGGAACAATATAAAAAGTAAAAAAAAAAGAACTAAAACTAGTTAATTCATTCCTGTGGCTTCCACGAGTACATTACAAGCTGGGAGAGAAAAAATAATTTTAGCCTTAGAAGGTGGAAATAGCAGAAAAATAAAATATTAACGTTTTTATGTTTCCCTGCACTCTCATTTCTGACCTTTCAGACTGTCCTTGTATAGTGTGTGTTACGTAATACGAACACGTGCTACACTTTTACGATTAAACAAAGAAAGCTTTTTTGGAGTACATTTGCAATAAACTTCCTCAGTACTAGAGTAAACCTAAATATAATACTTGTCACTTCTCAGTGTGGAGGTTCGTAAATTATTTGCCAATTTCGAAGGAAACCTCCAGCAATTTCATTTTCAGGTTAATCGAGAAGAAGCCTCAAGGTGAGATAATTCTACCTTTTTATATTATTTATTTTTTAAGGGTTTAAGAGACAAATATGACCTATTCACTCTAGGCGAAAGTCTTATGGTGATAACTCTTCAGAGAGAAGGACATGGATGGGAAAGAGTAGGACCACGGCTTTCTATAAGGTACCATTCCGATATTTACACGGTGAAACTAAGGATAACTCTGAAACACCTCAGTTAAGACGCCGCCTGTATGCCTTCGGTAACCAGCAGGCAGCGGGGAAGGAATAATACAATTTTTTACTCGAAATGTATAATAATAATTCACAGCCATATTCGATCCACTATTGGATGAGGCCTCTTCCGAAGGGAGGAGTTTGTCTACTGCTCCCACACTGACCAGACGTGTTGGGACAGGAAAGCCGAAGCTCCCAACTGTGATGGCCACTGTCTTTCATTTACAGAAGCTCCCCAATTGTCGTCTCCATGCTGGGTAACACCAACATTTTTTAACCCCCACCGGGAATCGAACCCGGGACCGCTCGCACAGAAGTACCGAGTACCGACTAGACTACGCAAGAGACTCACTGGAAGTGTATATTTACTAGTATTTAACAATTGTATAAAAGACAGTAACCCTGACACAAGATTTTTCCATATAACGCTAATAATTCGAGACATTTGAATTTGAAATCGAATTTGAATTTATTTATGGCCTTTCGGCATCTCATTCTCAGTACAGCAGGGATTCAGCAGGATTTTCTTTTGGGGAGGATATAAAGTCAGAATTGGGATGGTGTAAGTTTAGTTTTGCAAGTTTTCTATCGAATTTTAAACATAAAAAGTTTTAAAGTTTTGGGTGCTCTTGAGGATTTGGAGGGTGACACCCCCCACAGGGGGTCTGCTGGAATCACTGCCGGACAGGATAGGTTAGAGGAAATAAGCTTGAAATGTAGTCGATGAGGGCTTAGTTTGAGTGTACCATCTAATCATTTGTCTGCTGTGACTGAGGAAAAACTTCCGTTGCTTTTTATTACGTGTTATAAACCTTCCGGAAACTCGGTACGGGGTGCATATTTTTAATTCTACATATTTTACGTTCAATACTGGTGTGGCTCAACTTTGACTTGTCTTTATTTTAACCCTTTACACTTTATATCTTTCCAATAATGATAAACAAATTTCAATTTAGGAATTAGCGAGAATAAAGAAAAATATTAATGTGGATATGTAAACAAACTTTCAATTTTGTAAACATCAAAATTTACCTTTTACCCCCTAGAATCGTTATTCGGACTGTGATATTTGATTAAGAAGATGCTCGCATGAAAGACTGGTTTATATTAACATTTCAGCTTTCTACATGATTTCTACTTGATCGCATGTTTCTTTAAGCTTACAAAGAAAGCAATCTTTAAATTTCATCGGGTCACATCGAAAACTGCAGTCATGCCATTTAAGGCTTAAAGGGTCATATAAAATGTCTCCGCGGTTTTTTGGTACATTTTTGAACAAAATATTTCTTTATTGAAAATCAATTTTAATCAAGTACATATTGACCAATATTATCTATGACCTTTTGCCATTTTTCGGGTAGCTTCATAATTCCATCGATGTAGAACTTCTTTGGTTTTTCGTCGAGAAACTTGTCGGTCGAGTTGTGCACAGTACAGGACCGAATTGATGGTTTCGTCAGGTTTCAGCAGCTCATAATGGTCGTACTGTGCACAACTCGACCGTTTGAACGAAGCAATCCAGAAAAAGCGGCCAGAATTGGCCAACAGAAAGGGAGTTGTGTTCCATCATGACAATGCGCGGCCACACACATCTTTGATGACTCGGAACAAATTGACGGAACTTGGTTGGGAAGTTTTGATGCATCCACCGTATAGCCCGGACCTTGCACCGTCTGACTACCATTTGTTTCGGTCTCTGCAAAACTCTCTTCATGGTAAAATATTGGCCGACCGAAGCGCCGCTGAAAATCACTTGGCCAAGGTTTTCGACGAAAAACCAAAGAAGTTCTACATCGATGGAATGATGAAGCTACCCGAAAAATGGCAAAAGGTCATAGATAATAATGGTCAATATGTACTTGATTAAAATTGATTTCCAATAAAGAAATTTTTTGTTCAAAAATGTACCAAAAAACCGCGGGGACTTTTTATATGACCAGACAGTTGTAATTATCCTTCTATCGTTGACGAATAATAATAATAATAATAATTTTAGCTCACGTAGGTAGACTGGGATGCTAAGGGTAGGTAGTCTATTGTAGTGATTCAAGAGTTATAATACAGTAAACTCTAAATGATCCGTTTCTTTTTCACAATTAAGATCTACAATCAAACGTTACAGTGGAACATACAATACCGTAAATGAAGACGAAAACTGTAGGGAAACGAAATTAAAACTCGTGTATTGAGACAGAGAATGCACGAAGTAAACCAACAACTTTGTAAGTAAACGACTGTTATTAAGTCAAAATAATTGTATGTAAAAATTGTTTTTCATGTTATGTCCTTTTTCGGCCATTTTGCGGATTACCCGCGGTTGCCGTGCCACCCAATTTCACGGATAATCGAGAGTTTACTGTATAGCAGATTATTACCAGAGTATTAAAACTACCAATAAATATTGAATGTTATAAAATAAAAAAAAACAACGATAATATTAAAGTTACATCCCCAGTAACACATCGATATCGGCTGACGATTAATAACGGACGATTTGCAATGTCGATCAATGTTGTTTTGCGATATCGACCAATATGGAATGTCAAACGTTTTATCGATATCGTAGAGCCATGTCGAGATCGGTATTGATATAGCTATCAGGAAGCACCGTCTTCCAATGAGAGACATTAAATGAATGGACTTACGTATAATTTTACAGTGATTTTAGAAAAATAATGTGCTCTTGATTACACCTTGTCTTCTTTTAATTACGCGTCCTGTCTTTAAATCCAGTTGAAATTTTTTTGCACTTGTCTACGGCTGGATTAGAACCTGCAAGCTTGTACTTGGTGTACACCGCTTTAGCCACTACACTAATTTTTACGTGGAGACAAATACTACATCAATTATGCACTTCTTGAACTTAGACATGAAATGCAGTGACATAGAGAGTATTTTCATATACAGAATAACTTTAAGCTCGGAACGTGTAGAAGTTTTATACGTAATCCCTGCAATTGTTTCATTTCTCGACTTTCTGGAACACATGCGTTCTTGTATTTTTAGCTTGTAGTACATCTTAAAAACGCAAATCATTTTAAGTGAAATCACTAAAGCACTAAATAGACAAGACAACAAATTTTAACTTTTTTCAGAAGCATGGATAACAATCACTGTGTTGTTGTTGTTTTTTTGTTTTGTTTTTTTAACTAAATTTGGGGCACTGATTTAAAATATGAACTTGAAAAGCAACCACCAAGTAAGATTTTTGTTACAATATCTTTTACTTTTTTCCTGTTCCATACTTATACGTTGTAATGACTTGCGTTCATGTATAATCAACTTGATCATAACTATACATATGTGTATACCTTCAGGTATGTCTTACTAATTCGTATTTCAGACGCAGAATGTTTGTCGATCTGTAAAGCTTTTGGGTACAAACTTCCGCACAACTCAATTTCGGTCGAGACAGTTTTTAAGACAGCATGTCCGCGGAAGGATCCATAATTCCATTGTTTGTAGCTAACCTAGCATGTTACCTAGGAAATGTACCATATGTATTTGTTTCATGATTGGTGTACTGTTGACCGAACTAGGTCCATGTGAATATACATACATGTATATACCTAAAATTTTAATTTTACGTACGTCTAGCGTCTAAACGGTGCATTCTAGAAACTTTTCTTGCATAGAATATTATGTAGATTATTTCTTGTAATAATACATTTTGTTCTAAAAGCCTTTCAAGCGAGATATTTACAAAACATTGTTTTAGGCGCCATTTTTTCAATATGGCGGATCGAGCTGTAGAGCCCCAATGTCGTAAATTTAGTTTATTACTCAATACATGGAACTGTGTAATACTGCCAATTTTCAAAACTCCTGTACATTTTTCTAGGTACGTCCATTTTTATCCATTGCTTGGCCTACAACTGCAGCTTGATACATGTGACAAAATAACAGAAAAATGGTGCGTGGTAGAAAATTTTCACATGCATATCTGAATTCAGCGTGAAAAATATAATAAGAAACGCCTACTTTCATCCACGTTACCGAACCCCTGTTGACCTGTGTAATCAAATAAAAATTAGTTTCAAATGATGAAATGGAAAACTGATTAAGTTTAAAAGTTCAAAGCTGTATAGGTCATCTGGTATTTCTCTATCACAATATCAGAAAAAAAAATAAGCAGTTTTCAAGTTATATGCATCTTTACGAGAAAATATAATTCTTAAAGCGATTCTTCAATGCAAACTATTCCTTAAAGAAAATATATTTTCTTTAAATATCAGTTCCTTTAAAAATAATTAGCATGTAAGATGTTGCATAACAAAATTATGAGAAAAATCCTTCATTGCTAGTTTACAAGGTCAAATTCAAGCTATTCATTTCCCATATGGTAATGAAGATAGAAACTTTTCCTTGTTATTTCAAAGTGGAAAGAAAAGCAATTAGAACGTAAATACATTTTAATTAACGAAAGACAAAAAACTACTGTTGAGTGTAACAGGATGCATCTTGTAACAATCTGGAGTTAAAGACAGAAGTGAGACATTGTCGTTCACTTTTGAAAAATCAACAGAGGATAATTCTACAGTGCTGACAAATCCAACAATGTTTAAAGAAACTGATATTTAAACAAGTGAAGCAGAGCCCAGTTGAGGGACTGTGTATATAAGTTACCGCCAGGCTTCAGCAGCAAGCATCCTATTTGGATTATCAATGTTCAGTTGGAAAACTTTAGGTTAAACCTTATCAACGACACTGCAACCAGGTTCCAAGACCTAGTAGTTCCTGAGTTGAAAATTTCCCTTCGTATCTCTGAACCCGTCTCCCTGATCTGGATTATCCATACGGGTTTGAACTTGTCTCGCTGAGACTTTTCCAATGACATTTCAAACAACTTCATAGTTCTATGTCTCGTGAGTTGAATATTGACCCCTCTACCTGCGGACTAACCCTGCGGACTAACCCTGCGATCTGGATGAATGATACCAATCCGAGAGACTTCCAACGACACTTCAACCATATACTTAACCCTCTTACTTCCTGAGTTGATAATTGTCGACAGACGGACAAAGCGGTTCTATAAGACTTCACAGCACTTGTTGATGAAGTCTAAATCTGCAATTTTATTTAAGAAATCGTCTGTAACAAGGAACTGCTGTAAGAACTTTTAGTTTTGGAGTAGATCCAGTACAAACTTTCCAATATTTGCAACCACTTAAGCTATTCATATAGAATGCGCATTTTTCTTTACTCTCATGAAACAAATCATTCTATTGTTTAGCTAAATCTAAGTTACTTTCGATTTAGTCAACAAATAATAAACAAAAAATATTAGGAACAGGTACTTCTGCACATAATATTTTCTAAATTCAGAATATGGACGTACTTTGGGACTAAAAGTTCCAGTCCCTTCTAAACGAACTGCACCGCTGGTAGTAAACGACCTGTTCATGACTCCATCCAATTCATCGTCTCTATTTTCTGGACTATTCTCGCACAGATCCATCACTATAAATCCCCAGCACAATTGACTAATAATCTCGGATGTTCAGGCCACAACAGTCACTGACAACCTCTCGATGACAAGCTCGTTCAAGCACCACAATTGACGACATCTTGAGTTAAAGACGTCGCACAGTTTCACAGCTTTGTGAAGAATTTCCATAAATTTCCAGGATTATTTTGAATGGAATCATCAAAGACAGATTCAGTCACAGACAAGTTATATTCAGATCGGAAACTTGCCACTTTATTGAAAACTCGGAACAGAGGTGGTTGTTGTTAGTCGATTGAAACGCTATCTCAGAGATGATAGGATCATCTGCATAACCAGTTTAACAACTTCCTCATATTAATTGAAGAGGGAATCATCATCAGACTATAATACGGCGGCGAGATATACTAAAAGCTGCAATTAAGTTGATTTCAGTTTTGATTAGTGTTTCTTGAACTAAAAATAGCACGGTAGTCGAAGTTCTTTTGTAAGTACTGGTTCCGCTTGAAGTTGATGGAACGATATTTAGATTATCTGTATTTACTGTATTATCGACAGAACAATCTGGTGACCAAACAGCGGAAATGTCAACACATTATAGAAGAACTTGTGCTGCTTCCTGGTGTCAAAATACTGAGAGAGATAGAAGAACAGTTGCCCATTTTTCGTTTCCCAAAGTCAGGCTCTAAATCCATTATAAACGAAAGTTGACAGGGTAGATAAGCTGCAATCTTTTAAGGATAGCAGTAAGAAGAACCGCTAGGTGTTGCCACTATACAATGATCGCTGTTAGTTCAATTATTGCCACCAATTTAACTTGGTGATTCATTTATAATATATCTTTCTCCATGGCAAATTAAGTACCAAAGTAAGTTCTAAGGGTACAGGTATGGTATTAATACTAGGCAGCAAATGGCTCTCAGGGTAACGAGCTGATAAAGAACGGGATTAATAAAACCTACCTGCCTACTTGTATACGTAGTGAACTCACAATGAGCTCACGGTGTGACGTGTCTTCCAAAAAACCTAGGAAAAATCGTGTAGTGTATAATGCAACAAAAAAAAGGAAACTACAAGACACAAGCAACCCTTTTGTTAGAGCTCTTAAACCCTTCGAAACCAGGGCCCGAGGTAAAGCGGTTTTACATTCTAACTTAATATAGCTTCTTATATAACCTCCGTTTGAGGTAAATAGCCCTATTCCGCCATATTGAATTAGTCACAGATATTAGTTTTATAACAGACATTAAAATATTGTTTTAATATTATTGAAAATATTCTTTACATATGTAGTATTTTTTACATTTCAATGTTTATTTAATATACATAATTATATACAAAAAGTTCCATAATACATTCTTGTCAATTGCATTTATGCTTCTTGAAAACATACTCCGATACACATATATACAATTGATTATTTATGCTGCTCATTTAGAAAGTTTTTCTGAAAGATTTGAATAAAAGTCAAAGTATTCTGCGTGGAAAACAATAAAACAATATTAAACTCAATATAAATTCATATCAAAGAGGAACAAGAGAACTCAATATAAAACGAGAGAACCTAAGTGACGTAATAATTTATAAAAAAACAACCTTCTCTCAGGTAGGTGATGTCACTAGGCAGTGCAGATAGATTTGATTTTGTGGAGGGAGCTATAGTTCATCTTCTATGCGTCTTGCCTTTCTCCACAGAAACGAAACTACAAAAATGATTCGGTCCCTGTTCGGGCGCCAAAATTTAGGTGTGGCTGTTTTGTATAGAGATGAAATAGAGGTGAAAAGTGATTGAGGCATACGAACATGCTTTGTGCTCTGTTGTTGAAATACAAGCCATAAACAAAAATTATAGAATACCTCCAATGGCTTTAACAGATTCTTTGGTGAACGGAGCAGCACAGACGTTTCCTGCTACAGTGGCCTCCTAATTTGTTGCACTGGTCTACGTATTACTGTTTCAAGCTTTCCACTATAACAGAGCTTTGCACTTTTTTGTTTCTCCTCTGCTTGTTTCTTGACATTGTTCTTGCAGGAACATAATTAATACAAAAAGCATTAATCACGGTTTTCTAACTTATTTTTGTTATCTTATTCAAACTTTTTACACAAAACTATTTTCACACTCTAAACCTTCTCTTGAAACAAGAACAAAACGGTATGATGTGCACATTTGCTTCTCTACAGTGGCGACACTAGCGGTTAATTACAATTGTCTACGTTCATCTTGGATCAAATTTGAAATATGAAGTCAAATTAATAAGTCAATTTTAAGCTTGTCAGTCGTATACAGTGAAACCTCTGTTAACGGACGCCTCTCTTAGGCGGACACAAAATTTCCTGTTCATTCTCTATAAAGTGGGAGCAAAGTTCATTATAAATTCCCGAATTCAAGTTCTATACACCTGAATTGAATTTGACAGGGTTAAGGACATAATGTAGAGGACGTTGGTCGGGGCACATTTTGAAATTACCATCCTGGCATTAGTCTGGTGTGACTGAGGAAAATCTCTGGAAAAACCTCAGTATGGCCTACAGCTGAGATTGATCCCAGAACCTTCTGAAGAGGTAATGCAGAGTATTTCATTAAAGTGCAGACAATTGGTGATGAAGCACATTTTGTCACAACTTGATAGGAAAGGAAAGAAGTGTCTCTGGGAGGTTTCGTAAAGGAACTGAATAATTTCCAAAACATTTCCTGGATAAATAATGCACAGCAACAGGTTACAGCTTCGCCAAATCATAGCTACTTCCTGATATCTAGATTTCGTGCCAACATAGATAGTTGTGCGTTTGAATTAGATTTTGTTATGCTATGGAAATGATTCAAGGCTTAATTTCCGCAGCAGGTTACCCTGTTGATGTGAACACTTACGTCGGCATTGATTTAGGTATTAAAAGAGAGTGTGACAGCCAAGACATACAAGTGATATTCCACAAAATCCAACAGAAGGAAGATAGTATTAAAAGCCACGAAAATGACAACTGTGATGAAGATGGTTGTGATGCTAATGCAGGTGTTGAGGTTCTTAGCAAAACGGATCTACCACAAGTAGCATCACGCCTTCAGTCATTAGAAATGCCTCAGAAATTTAAACTGTCTTACAGCATAAGAAAGATGAAACTGATGTGAGTTTGACACAAGAATCCTGATTGTACACCATGAAAATATCATTATGAAAGGAACCAATGAAAAACAAATACACTAATTATGTTAGCTGTCAGTGTATAGTGTGCTCTCTGCATTGTGCCAAATTCTAATGCGTATGAATATAAAGATGTAGTGTTTTTCTCTTGAAATAAAGTAGTTTTACAGTGTTATCCTCTTCAGTGGTGTAAAGTGTATTCAAATACAGGGTGATTCACGAAATCCGTAACAGGGCTTTAACTCAGCTCCTAGTGCACAGAAATCTTTGAAACAAAAAAATCTTAATACCAAAGTGCATGTGCCGAATCACGTGCTAATGCTTCTGAAATCAGGGGCGTCTTGGGAATACCTCTACAGGGTGGGGGGGGGGCAACTTCAAAATTTTAAATGGCAATAGGGGTTGATTATGCCCCCATTAAATAATCGCTAAATTTTGAACAACTTTTAGAGGAAACATATTTGGATAGCTCAGCCCTTTGGCAGCTAGAAGAACTAACTTGCTTGAACTCACAGTCATATGCACTGTACAGTATTACATTATATTCAGTACTG
Organism: Lepisma saccharinum; assembly: GCA_022664845.1. Taxonomy (NCBI): domain Eukaryota; kingdom Metazoa; phylum Arthropoda; class Insecta; order Zygentoma; family Lepismatidae; genus Lepisma; species Lepisma saccharinum. The sequence goes on along the minus strand of JAGDQP010020571.1, from coordinate 7,360 downwards.
ACTCTGTATTCAAAACCTCTCTAAGGCGGACACCCGTCTTGAGCAGACACTTTCTCTGGTCCAGAGGGTGTCCGTTACAGAGTGGTTTCACTGTGTACACAAGCGAAAATCAAGCTTATCATAAGCTTCCATACTATGTTGGTATTCTACCGCTAGGCTTAGGAAAAAGAACAAATAATTCTGGCTTTATTAACGAATCTTTTTTCTCCTATTTCGTTTCAGTAACCTCTGTTCTAATCAGAATGAAATTACTTCAATCGATATTAATAACTTTTCTGTGTTTCATCAGAATCTTACAATTAGTCTTCAAAGAAGGATTACGTGCACCTTTCCTTAGAGTGAAGCTGTTCAGTAACAAGAAAATGAACGGAAAGACAGTACTAATCACAGGAGGCGCCACAGGTAGGAACTTTATAATTTAATTTTAAGTTGAATTTATATGTGCTCTTTAGGCAACTTTGGCTCAGGTCTGGGTAAGCGGAGCACCTCAATTCGTTCGGGACGTCCAAGTTGTTCGTGCTTTGCTCAAAAGCAGTCGGAAGCTGGTACAAAGAAACTTTCAGATATGACGAGATAGATTCAATCACTCTCTCGCGGGAAAGATTTCAGGGTTTTAGGGAGGTCGACTGAGGTGGGATGGATAGGGAATAGAATTTATAGGAAGTGGAAGTAGAGGACGTGGCATAAAACCGGACATCTTTGAATACATCGAAACTGGTATTACTCTTTACTACTAAAGATTTACAACCACATACACTGCACCCTCAGACATTGCAATTTGTAAGCTATGCAAAATGACATTCATGTTTTGACAATGGTGTCCGACAGGTAAACACCTTTTCGACGTTGACACTCCGGTATTCTGCGATGGAAATCATCCATTGCAGGTTCCAACATCTGAACAGGAATTTTACGGATTTCGGTACAGACTAAGGCAACGATGTGTGGATGTCTTTCATACACCTTATGTTTAAGGTTCCGCCACAATGTGTAATCACAAACTATCAAATCTAGTGATCAGGAAGGCCAGGAAATGTCACAAGGATGCGGTTGAACGGATGCGGTTTCGGAAAGGTCAATGCAGCATTCAGTTGAAATTGGCATAGTGAGGCGTAGCGCCGTCTTGCTGCAATCAAAATGGCTCTTCTCAAGGGAGGTGTGCAAGTTCGTGTATGAGGTATGTGTTAATCATGTCGGCATACCGTTAAGATGTGACCGTGGTTGCTGATCCATGCTGATCCATGCTTCGTCCTCGAAAACGAATTTGCTGATTATCCTCATTGAGAAAACAGCACACTATGCTCACTGTGTAATCGACGTTCATACAGTTCACGAGAGTTGTCCCCTAGCCAGTAATGATAGTTTTGCTTATCCACATAGCCAGTAAGTTAAAAGTAGGCCTCGGCGTAACTCATCCAAGTAAATGTAAGAAATCTTCCTTTTCTCTAATTTTTGCCCTCAAAATTACAGCGTACTGAACTCCACTACAGTGACCCATCTTCACAAATAGCGTACCTGTAGATGAAAGAAATGATAAGAAGTATTGCCAAAAAGATATCAAAAACTTTGTGTTACAAACAATAGCGTCTACACATTGTTGTGAAGCTGAGAAATAAAACATCCATACTGAAATCATTAACATTTGTATTCAGATGTTTGAAGGTGCCATGGACAACTTCCATCGCAGATTGTAGGAGTACCAACGCGAAAATGGTGCTCACCTGTCGGACGCCATTTTCAAAACATGAACGTTATTTTACATATTTTACAATTACCAATGCCTAAGGGTGCGATGCAGGTGGTTTTAATGGTTTTAATTTATCAATTAACAGGTTTGTCTGACAGTTATCAAACGAGTTTCCACTGTACAACTGATGAAAACTGTAACCTAGCATTCGTGGTTCAGGTGGTAATGCCGCGGACTTTGATCCCGATTTGGATGAAAATTCGTATGTAGGTACAGTGCCTAGGTAAACCTTCACAGACAAAGTTATAGGTGCTATCGTCAACAAATAAAAACAAGAGGGCCCGCGAAAGGTGCAACGTAGAGACCAAGCGAATCTAACATAGAGTACGGAAAACATCTTTTCTTTTATAATCTGTTTACACATATTGTAAGGCAATGGCCATTAATGGATACTGGACAGGAGATGATACATGCTGGATTGTATGACGACAATGACTCCCATCTTGAAAGCGTCCATCTTGACTATACTTAAACAAATTTAAATAGTAAGTGGGTCATGTAGCATATCAATCTGTGCTGGAATGTTCCAAGAAACCCAATGGTGAAGTTAGTTTTGGCAAAACTCTCATCCTGTACGAGAAAATGACAATTTAAATTGACCTGGAGGATGTCATTTTAATCTAGCATTACACCCTCTTGAAATTGGGACTTCATCTTCCGTTAATGTATTTACCACTTTATAGAACACTTCATATAGCGGCCATCAGGATGTATTTCCCAATGTAGTCTGTAGCCGTTTGGTTTTCGTTCCTTCAATTGTTTCAACAAAAAAATGATTTTTCATCATTCCACTCACACCTTCTCCAGGTCAATTTCACGTGTCATTTTGTCGTACAGGATTAGAGTTATGTCAAAACTAACCTCATCATTGGGCTTCTTTGAACATTCCAGCACAGATTGATGTCACATGGCTCACTTACTATTTAATAAAATTGAAGCATAGTCAAGATGGCCGCGTTCAAGATGGCGGTCATCGTCGTCATATCCTCCAGCATGTATCACCTCCCGTCCAGTATCCATTAAAGCCATTTGCTTTCAATATATGTAACAGTTTAGAAAGGAAAAGGCGTTTTCCGTTCTCTGTATTCGATGTACTTCCTCTCTACGTTCCTTATTTCTCGGATTCCCTTGTCCTTCTTTTGTTTCTTTTTTTTTTGACGTCAGCACTTATAATTTTGACTGTGAAGGTTTACCTAGGCACTGTACCTACAAACGAATTTTCATCAAAATCGGGTTCTGTCACCTGGCGAGTGTTCCTATTAAGAGTAGCGCTTCTGTTGTAAGAATTTTCCGTCTATTCTTATGGTGAAAGTGTTTTTTTTTTTAATAGTGGACTTCACTTACTCAAATGTATTTCCGATAGAAAATACAAAACTACTAAAAACTACTGATGCCGGATGTATTATAATACATAAATCTTTACAGGTCTTGGCAGAGAAGCAGCCATGGACTTGGCTAAAAGAGGGGCTAAAGTGATTCTGGGTTGTCTCTACATGGAAGAGGCAGAGCAAGCAAGAGGTTTGTATGATTTTTTATTGTTATTATTTTCTTTAAAGATAAAAATTCAAATCAGTCTTACAACTGCAATAGAGACTGACAGTGAGTCATGGCTTCTTATTTAAATCTGATAAATAAGAAGCCATGCTGTTCCGGAGATACTCTGTTCCTTCAATCAACTGGACTACGGAGAACTTTATGTAAAACAAAGAAAAATGAGTAGATATCAGGCTACAGGTATCAATTTGAAAGTTTTGGGGCTGAAGCGGTCGTAGAATTGCTACATCTTGTAACAAAGTGGTCCAATTTGCGTCAGTGATAACATATGTGTAGTATTGTCTAGTTCTGAGTTCTGTAGCCGCGAGGAGGAGCCGTAGAGTGATCATGGGTGGAACAGGGTCCGGATCTGGACATGAGTCTGCCATTTGAAGACTCTTCCACTAGGATATTGCTGACTTAAGACAAACATTTACTTCTCTAAATAATTTTGAGAGAACTTTACGATGATAAAATATAACTCTGTAGTTGTAACCGAAAATAACAATTCTTGAACTTAATAAACTGCTTCCATAATTATATGTTTGAACAGAAAATATACATTTCTTATTTCAAAATACTACTTCCGCGTTTGTGCATTTTGTCTATTTCCCGTCTGGTCTTTCAGCAAAGCACGACGACATACTTTTGTTGTAAAACACAATACTAATGAATAAATTACTTCTTACTGTGTAATTATT
>JAGDQP010020570.1:11234-33083 GCA_022664845.1 Lepisma saccharinum | reverse complement strand
ATCCTCAGAAAGACGTATATTTGTAAAGTGTAGACTGATGACTCACACTTCGGGGACTTTATAATTTTCTTTTTATTATTATTATTATTATTTGTAATAAATGCAAATTGGAATGTGTAAATGCATCACGCATAATGAAATATCTAACATGTCAATAACTAACCAGTCTTCACTCACTTGACATTAGGTCTTTTGCGGCATGACAGCATATGAACAACACGAAGTGACGCCACTAGTATTCCTAAGCATACCACAACGTTTCTGTGTTGATCAACTCGACTGCGTATTTCAGGTAATAACAGAAAAGCATGCTTTCTCGTAACATTTTATGGATTGCCAACTGTCGCTAGGTGTTGACAGAAGTGTTATGTGAATTAGTTGCAAAGGAATGAACGGTATAAATCGTACATACCGCAAAATATGAAACAATTGCTGGCTGCCACTAACTGCACCGTAGCCATAATCATGCAAATTTTTACTTTTTGACTGAGCTCAACTAGACTTTGGCTCACTTCTACCGTTCTATGCCCGCTACACCAATGTCCCACCTGTGAAAATCGAAGCGTTAAAAATACTAACTTGTCATTAATTTGATCTAACGTGATTTTATTACTACTGTTAACTCAAGTTTCCTTTTTTCTCTTTATATTTCACATTGTATAATTGCATATTATGTATTGTATTACCAAGACTAGTCTCAGCTGATTCAAAATGTCAAGCCCTATTACTAAGTTGGTGTATAATGCTTCCGCCAGCTGCATCTTTCACCAGGACTTCTGAATTATGGAATTAAAACATGCTCCTGTTTACATCCTTATCTTCAATTACTGTCGAATTCAACTTACCTTGCCATATAATAATCGACTGACAAGCACTTTGTAAACAATTACCACATGGACGCTACAGCCGGAGGCCTGTAACCACTTACCAACTGATCCGTAACCATTTGACAGCTTGGTTATACTACAATTTCATTAAATGTATAGTGTACTTGTTGTTTCGTTTTACTGACATTGAATGACAATTAGGCATGCAAAATTGATGATGCAGCAAAATAATTCGCAGTTGGGTGAGAAAACTTACCTGATGAACCCCTGACAACCAACCAGGGCTAACAGCAAAATAATTAATCCACTTCGCAGCATTTTCAAATTCCAATGCTTGTTTGATTATATATGAATTCACTCAATCTACAAATCACTGAAATTAATTTAACAGAGTGGACGAGTAATCGTTCCTCACTGTATTTATATCATTATCATCATGTGATTGCCGGCCCTTGAATATGAATATTAACTTCTGTCACAGACTACTAGCCACTTGATCTTCAGTCAGATATTTACGTAATCAGAGTTGATCGTATGGCGGTGACATTTAACAATGAAAAGATAATTTCGAATGAAAGATAGACTAGTATAATTTTAACATGTCACGTGGAAACTTAATATTTCTATGATAATGTAAAGAATCTACTTGCTACGCAATTTACAATTAAATGTGTCGCCAAAGTACGTCTACTCTTCAAAAGGTGGTAACGCAACTGATTATCCAGGATATCCAACATGATCTATTCCAGTAACGGTAAAAGTCAGCCGGGACCCCAGGCAAGTGATACGTGAAAACTGGGGGCCCCGTGAGGGACTAACTACTGGCCAAGACGGAAACTTCTAGTACACTCGCTGTAGTCTATACGTGAGAATGGTAGTTCAGAATGTTGGTTATTAGCCACCACAGCTAAACTCACAAGTAAAAATCCTGGAACGGCAAAGTTATAGCGCCACCACCCACCATCGAGGTACTCCATTAATTTACCTTAAGGAGTGATTAATAATTCGTTTCGGCGACCGGTGAGGAGTGGATCTTGGAATAACGGACCCCGGGTGTGGCGCCTCGGGACAGCCTCTTACGCCATCAATGATCTATTCTGTCTGTCTTTGCAAGAATACTAGATAAAGTTATGTAGAATATCCTCATTCTTAAAAAAGTGAAGTACGGTTTTCGAAAGGATAAAAAAAAGGTACTATAGTAGAAGCGTTCCTGGATAAAATTACATAGAGCGAGAAAACCTAAACAACAAGATTATGAACTATTTCTTGATGTTAACAAGGAGTATACTTGGTATCTAATAGCATACTACTAAGGGCTAGTTTTTCATTCTCCAGTTATCTTTCCAGTTAACTAACTGCTAGTTAAAGTTAACCTGAACTGTAACTTTAATATCCGTTTTTCATTTGCTTTTTAACTGGTGGTTACTTAACTTTTGGTTAGTGGAAACAGTGCGACGGTTGGCAATGGATTTCTACTATTTCGCCATCTAGGGAATTGTTCAGGAATTATGAAAACAGTAGAATAGAGGAGAGCACAGTAAGTTTTAAACAAAATACGCATCAAATTCGCTAGTTTCTGAAGTAAGAAATATGAATGTTTGATTGCATTAAGAGATTTGTGGAATAAAGAAATAAGGTAGTAAACACACATATGTAAAGAGTTGAGTTACTATCTAAAAAAATACGTATATGTGACGCCGACCTGGTAGCCGTGTGGGTTCGGGGCTACGTAAGCGACTCGAAGGTCCCGGATTCGAATCCCGGCTGGTGCATGGATCTGAATTTTAATTAGCATCGCATTCATAATCGTGACGGACCGAATTCAGTTACTAAAAATCGCCCATACAAAATTAAGTTTACAAAGTTTATTTTTTACGTAGGCGTGACGGTTTTAGATCGCTGGCCCGCATATCCTTATACACGCTGGGAAAATAGATAAACTCCACGTTATGGCCGCAGCTTCCGTGCTATATGTAAGGCTCTATATGCTTTATTTCCTTGCAGACAATTACCACACATACTTCTATAAACACCTACCGGCAACCCAGCTTCCAAAAAGTGCTACGAAAAGCTATATGGCATTATCATTTCATTAATATGAAGTTCATCAATATATAATAAGCATAGCCCCGTGAGGAGTTATGGCGAAACTTCGTCTTATGAATTACACGTATTTTGGCACAAAAAACACGGACAGTATCTCGGGCCAGTCAAGAGGGGTTAGTTGAAGTCCAGTTTGATGCTTTTTATTATATACGATGTACATGGGTTTCTAAAAAATGCATGTATTAACCCCCAACGCGGAAGAAAGTAAATAGTCCCTAGCACCTTTCCTTATTTCTCTCTCATTTTGCACTTAGATTTCAAAACTTACATTTAGGATTGGAACACCTCTAGGCACGTTAGGAATGTTACACTTCTCGTGTAAATTTTACGTTTTTTGCGGCCCATAAAGTAAAGTAAAGTGGAACTTAGCAGGTAGTTCGAAGAACATGAGCGCGATTTCAAGCAATGACAAGCAAGAAATACAGTAATTGAAATTAATGATTTTTTCATGAAAGAGTTCATAGGCAGAGAACAAATTTCTTCGGTTTTTGGATGCGTTTTATTTCGTTCGGTTGCAACTAACAAAGTAATTAAGTTTTTTCCGTTTGGGAGGGTATAGCCAAAATTAGAGCTTGTAAACAGAGTTTTGCAGTTTTGTTCATATTTATTTTTAATTGTAAAAAAATTAAGGTTGTACTCAAGAATTTTCGGGGGTTACACATTAGGTGACCTAACAGAATCTCTGTATTTATATACTTCACAGTAATTATAAAAAAACACACAAGAGGTAGTCAGCGAAGTTCATGTACTTCATGAAATTGGATATGAATGTTTAAACTTTTTTTGTTACCCGCAACTAGTACTCTCGCAAGAAAAAAGGGATATGGTAAGGTGAAAAGTAGGGTAATGTTTAATAATTTTATTATTTTTCATTATCATTTTATGAATATTATGTTTGCTTCATAATCATATGGATAAACTTCACTTTTGGAACTCCTGCGTCCGCCAGCTACTGATCAATGTGTACGTTCTACACTACTCATTCACTTATAAATAATTCACGAAGTGGGGTAAAGGGATATTTAATCATCTTGTTTCCATTTGCTTTATTATTTGCTGGGTAAACTTAATGACCCACAAAAAGATGTAAAATTTGCAGCACAAATGTAAGATTTCCAACGTGAGTGGAAGTGTTGAATTGCAAAATTTAACGAAGCTTCGACTCATGGAAGTATGAAATGAGAGCAAAAATTAGTTGGGACTATTTATGTGGTTGCTTGTTGGGAATGAGCACATTGAGTATATGGCAAACGTCATGTGCATTGCGTATAATGAACACAAGTTTTTAACCTGACCTTAAATAATCGTATTCACTCACTCGACACGTACATGATTTTTCGTAGAAAAGTAGTGTCATTCATAGATCGAAGTGTCGCTATTATTATTCACACGCCGCCACGTTTGTGTGTTCAGCAACTGGATTGAGTATTTAACGAAATAATAATGACACAGCTTGTGACACTTGTCGTATTTCTGGCACTAGGAGTTTATAGAAGTGTCAGTAATAATTATTTGCAAGGGAATGAGTGGTATAGTTCGTACACATGGGTCAATAACTTGAGGAAGCTGCCAGTCATCAAGTAAAGATGATCGTTTTTTCATCATCATTATCGTTTGGGGAATATTATGAGTTTGTCTCACAATCATATGGATATTGTTTACTTTCGGGATCACAGCTTCCGTCAACTACTGATACATATATACTTTCAGCACCACTCATTCTTTTGTAAATAATTCACACATAACATCTAGCTACAACTAGAAATCCAAAAAGCGTTTCTAAATATCATGTGTTATTATTTTTTTTTAAATAAGCACTCGTGTTGATCAACACATACAAATATGGCGGCATACGCAAGAATACTAACAACCTACTTAATATTCCTACTTCATGTTATGAATGACACGTATTTTGATAGAAAAATCACGGACACATGTCGAGTAGCAAAGACAGTTAAACTTACCTTACAACATGTTTTCGTTATACGCCATGCACCTGCCTTTTAACATTCACTCAATGTGCAGTCTCAACTCGAAATCAAACTCCCAGACACTGTTTTTGCTTTTTCACATTTGCATCAGTACATCCTTCGTTATATTTTCCGTTTCAATGCTTACACACAAATTGAAAATATTACATTTCTTCTGTAAATTTTACATTTTTGGAGCTCTAAAAGTAAACATCGCGTTTCAACACCACACACTTCCATCATTCTTGTAACTTTTACATTTTGAGGGAGTGCCAGCACAAAACAAAATTTTTCGTACCGCACCTAACAATCTGAATTTTTTAAAAAATAAAAAAGATGTTAAATGTTGGGTGGAAGAACTGTGATGTTTTCTTTATATGTTCTAATACAATTCTATCATCCTCTTCATCGGAAGAGGATGAATCTGAAATCATATGCAACAACTTTCACATGTGGCAATTGCCAAACTTTTTTAAAACTTCCAGTTAGAGCGTTAACTGGAGGTAGAAGTACGGGTTAATTTAACTACCAGTTTGCTCAGTTCAACTGTTGGTTATGCATTAACTAGACATTGAAAAACGGGTAAACCACCAGTTAGAGTTTGTTAGTTACTAGCTAACCTGTACTTTAACCAGACAAGGAAAAACTAGCCCTAAATAAACTATATACATATGGTATGAGAAGTATAGGTCAGAAGTGGTTTAAATCATGTTTGACAAATAGCAGTTTGTTGAAGATACATTCGGAGACAATGTATTGGTCGTGGTGTTCCGCAAAGTTCAATACTTGGCCCTCTACTCTTTCTCAAAAGACTTGCCTAATCACTTAGTCCCATCAAAAGCGATCCTGTTCGCAGATGGCACCAACGTAGTTATAAAGCTTAAAGATCAGTATATCAATTATGCAAGCACATATTGAAACTAAACTGGGTGAAGTTGAATTGATTAATTATAAAGTACTATAAAACAGTGCTGAAAATGGGGGACGCAGAGATCGCCGTTTCCCCAGTAAACTAAAATGTGTGTAAATGTGTAGGGTAAACGTGGGGATCTCAAACTCGGACAGTGAATACAGCAAAGAGTCGTTGTTCATGCTTTCGAGAAGTGGCTAAATGACTTTATCAAAAATTGTTGAAATTCTTTCAAGCATGGTGCAGAAATCTTATTCCAAGACGAGTGAGTGACAGTTCCAAGAATAATTAGCTGTCATTGCTGGCAAACTTCTATCTAAATGGCTCATTCGTAGATAGAAGTCAAAGAACCTAGTAGTCTCGTACCCTGAATCGTTGCCGTGGAAAAAAAAAAGAAACACTATCTCACCTCGTCATTCAAACATATACTTATGCATGGAAGTGATAAGAAATATTCTCTTTGTGCTCTTGAAACGAGCACAGAAGAAATCGAAAATAAGAACGGTGTTTTAATTTTGGTTAGTACACCCTAACATTAACAGTCCAAAATAGGAGTGTACGAACGCGAAAAGCGCGTCTTTAAATACCGCAATGGATTAAACGAAGACGCATAAAAGCAGTTATTAGGAAAACCGCGACTAACAAACAGACAGACAAAAACCGCGACGACAAACATCGACCCACAAAACGGCAACAGACAAAAGCCGCGATGACAAAACAGTGACGCAAAAACCCGCGACATACAAAAAACATTACGACAAAACAGCGACTAAAAGGACCGGGAAGACAATACAGCGACAAAAAACTACGACCCAAAACCGCCTAACCAAAAACAATGAAACTAAAAAGCGCGTTGAACAAAACCGTGATGCTCAGGAAACAGTGATGGCAAAAACGCGTCAAGTAAACTGCGACTCGCGCAAATGGTAATACCAAGAAAAGTAACGTACTAATAGCGACCCCAAAACGGCGGCGGTAAAGTCAGCATACCACAGCAAAAGAGTGACATTAAAAATGCAGTGACGTTGAAAGGCCCCGCGGCCCTAACGAGCGTATCGCTATCGGACTTTTCAACCGAAGTGCATCAACAATTGTGACGTATATGAATATAAATAGTGTAAAGATACATGACCGCACCTAACCTTAGCTAACCTCCACGTTCGTATGGTCACTAATTTAAGATAATCTACGTAAAATGCGAGAAAGCAATTATTAATAATAAATGTGAACATGTGAAAATAAATTTTGTAAAAATACATAACCGCACCTAACCTCCACGTTCGTATGGTCATCTACCAAAAGTGGAAGAAAACAATACTATTAATAATAAATATGAATATATTTAAATATATTTTGAAAGAAAAAAAGGAGAAAATATGTTATCCCTGCCGGGATTCGAACCCGTCGCCTTTTTTTTAGTTTTAGAAGACGACGCCTTAACCACCGGCCACCGACGCAAGTTGCCAAAATGTGTTTCTGTATTTGTATTTACAGTTCACGTGTTACGTAACAATTAAGTTGTGACGCGTTACTTCCGTTTAGAATTCCGAAAGCGATACACTCTAGCGGCCCTAGGATTGCAAAAGAAAAATAAGCAAATAAATAATCTGAAAATGAATAGAATTAAAAATACCCTGTACAAATACAAATGTGAAGCTATTCTATTCCTGGCAATGCTGCTAGAGCCTAGAGTAGATTTTTTATTAGCTCTATGATTTTTTACGCCATGCGTTTGCAACATAGAGATAGTATATAAAATAGAGTTACTGCCTTCCATATAACTCCGTGCTGGAAAGGTGTGGCTTAAGAGAAGAAAGGCGCAGAAATTTTTAGTGTTTAATTTGCATAATTTCAAAGTGTTTTGGGGCTTCAATACTAGAAAATTTCTTCAGATATATTATATAGCGCTTCAGTGTATCATACAATAGTTCTTTAATGTGATATTCAAAATTGGCAGTGAGAAATACATCTAAAAGTGACTGTTACTAGAGTTTTAAGAGTGAACTGACGACTATGGCGGACTGTAACCATAGCAGCTTATAAATAACTGACCTTAAAACATCAATTAATAAGACTGATAGAATGTCAAACTGCATTATATTATAAATATTATATTAAAAAATCAGCAATTTTTAAAACGAACGCGCAATGGATGGGCATAAATAGCCAAGTCCGCGTTAGATTACAAAATACGAATACGAATATGAATACGGGGATTGGTAAGATGGCGGCGAACTAGAAGAAAGCTGCTGAAATCTCCTGTGCATTTTTTTTACAATATTCCAAAGTTTTTTCGACCTTCCTTCAAGAAAATTTACTCAGTAGTGTTATAAAGTGTTGCAGTGTTTTATATAATAGTTTTACATCATGAAAATTCAAAATTAACTGTGATAACAACATAAAATGCAACAGTGACAAGAGAGTTAAGAGTGGCTAACAGCTATGGCGGACAGAAACTGTAGCAAGCAATAAATAACTGACCTTAAAACATCAATTATTAAGACTATTAGACTGCAAAATTGTATTATATTATAAATATTATTATAAAAAAGCAATTAATAAAACGAAAGCGCAATGGATGGGCATAATTAGCCATTTCCGCGCTATATTATAAAATACGAATACGAATGGAAAGGTGAAGCCGGTGGGCGTGGCCTATCCGCCATATTGAGACGCACAAAACATTATGCTCATTTAAACACATTGAAAAATACGGCAAATGTTTTCGCGGAAAACACTGCTAATAGCTACTTAACAATTACAAATCGACTTTAAATGACAAATGTGTACGTTAATAAAGATATTATTCACGTAAATATGATTTTCCAACAAAACATACCAAGATGATATCGCTTTTCAGAGCAAGGTTAACATCCAGATACATTGCTGCTTATTTGCCATTAACGAGGAAAAAAAACCTCTCCATATGTGGTGTTATGGATGGCCAAATCCAGATAAAATACTATCCGGACTTACGTACCACAAAGCTGCCAGTGGCGGTTCTAGAGAATAACAACTGCGGGGGGGGGGGGCAGCTCTCAATGTTGCATATTATATATATATGGACCACATACAAACACTGAAAGAAGTTATGGAAAGGAGTAATGAATATGAACTTCCACTATGTTTGGGTTTCATAGATTTCGAAAAAGCTTTCGATTCGGTCTCCTTGTCAGCAGTACTTAAATCACTTGAGCATCAAGGCATCGAAAATGCATACATCAAGTTACTGCGAAACATTTACTCGACTGCCACTTCTGTCATTAGGCTGCATCAAGACAGTGAAAAATTTAAAGTTGGAAAAGGGGTAAGGCAAGGAGATTCAATTTCTCCAAAACTGTTTTGTGCGGTCCTGGAGAGAGTGTTCCAGAGTTTAAACTGGGATGAAGTTGGAATTAAAATTAATGGCGAATATCTTCATCATCTACGGTTCGCTGGTGATATAGTCCTGTTTGCTTCAAATGCGGCAGAACTACAAACCAGAATGGAAGGACTGAATAATGAGAGTTCGAAAATAGGCCTTAAAATGAATTTAAGTAAAACAAAGGTCATATACAATCAACATGCTGCAAAAAGGGAAATAAAGATTAGCGGGTCCGTCAGCAACTTTGTAGAACTTTATACAGGTTACCTCCACCAACACAATGTAAACAAATGACGTCATTGTAGTTTCAGTGAAATTTTTCTATCAGTCTTGGAGTGTTCGATCAAAGTACGACCTTTGGTTGCCTAAACGTTGAAATTTTCCGTCTTGTGTCAGCCTTTAAGCATTGATCGAGCACTGCAAGATCGATAGAAAAATTTCTCTGAGACTACAATGACGTCATTTGTTTACATTGTTTGAGGTAGCCTGTATAAAGTTCTACAAATGCTGCTGATGTATTTATACCTTGGATTTCTTACCGGCACCATGTGATCAACCTCATACAGTAGACACAAAAATAATAACTTGGCCACTCTGCAGCGCTACGTCTGTTCTGAGCAGGTCCTACTCTAAAACGTCGTGCATTGTCTTCTGATTAGCAATCATGTTATTTTGCGTCTACAGTAGTAATTACATACACCATTATTTTCAATCTCGTACTTTATTGGTATTATCGCCTACTGGACATGATTGTGATAGAACACTTTTATTCCAGAGCTGGATAGAATTATGGTATTTATACTGGCGAAACAAATTCCATGTCAACACTGTAGCCTAAGCTCCAGCGGATAGTTCCAAAAACGAAACATGTTTCCTGTCCTAAATGAACTTGATATTTGGACTAGACAAAAGTAAATACATTTTTAAAAATGCGCTGTTTTTCCATTTTTGAGTTATCAAATATAGTCCTACAAGATGTGGTAACATCCATAAAGGACCCATCAGCCTGTGGTTAAATATGGGCCCACCTACAAACCAGGCCCCAGTCTTCAACGATGAAAGGGCCCCAACTGCCCAACATAATGAAAGACTGCCCAACATATTGAAAAAAGGGCCCAGGACCCCAACTGCCCAACATATTGAAAAAAGGGCCCAGGACCCCAACTGCCCAACATATTGAAAAAGGGCCCAGGACCCCAACTGCCCAATATAATTAAAAAAGGGCCCAGGGCCCCAACTGCTCAATGTAATGAAAGAAAGACCCAAACTTCATAATATAATGAAAGAAGGCCACCAGGCACAAATTAAATCACAGTTTTCAATAATAAAAGACCATAGTGAAAGATGGGCCTAGCCACAAATCCAGTAACAAAATTGTCCTATTGAAAAAGTTAACGTACTGATGGAAGAGGGTGTGTGTTGGCAGCATAATAACCAGTGATTTACCGAATTATTTATCTTTCTTCTGTTTTAGCTTTTCTCTCTTTCTCTTTCTTTCTTTATTGTTTTCATTAATTTTTTTCCGGCTGCGGCCTAACGGCCCTGGTGCTATGTAATAATTATTGCACAAAATAAATTCAAATTAACTTAATATTATATTTTTACAAAGTAAAACATTTTTCCCAATTTGAAATAGTAGTCTAAATACTATGTCAGTTTTTACTTGAATGACAATAAATTATTTTTTTTATTTCCATTGTTTATAAACAGGTTTATTCCTGATCAGAAGCTTAGAAGAAGTCCTGTTGAAAATGAGACCTAAATAAGATGATTTCAAAAAAAAAAATAAAAAAAAATAGGCCGGACTATAATTTCCTATATTATTTTTATGGTAAGAAGTAAGTCGGACAACGATTAGCATTCTGTCGTTTTCGGTATAAGCTACTGGTGGTATAATTTCGAAATAATACCGCATTGCCTATAAGTAATAAATTAAATTTTAGATAATGTGGTCTTCCCTTTGTTACAACGTTGTTGATAGTGAAGACTTCTAAAAGGTTTTAAAAACAAAAACTACTGTGTTACATAACCAAAAAATAATAAAATAGCTACTTGAAACTTGCTCTAAGAAATTAAAAAATCGTTTGAAACTCGACAAAATGCAGTTTCTAACATACATTGTGACTCCTTCCCCCACCTCATGTTTTTAGAAGCTTATCATGGTACATTTCATGTTCAAGAATCGATAACATTAAACTTCTTGCAAAATAAATATTAATTATACTAAATATTTCAAGACAATTGAGGATATTAGTTTATCTTTACTGCAAAAAACTTGGGGAGGCAGGCCCCCCGGCCCCGGCCTAGAACCATCTGTGAAAGCTGCTTACTTGCCATTGAAAATGTTCATATCGGAACACCATATTTATTGAGTTGTAGTAACTTGTGTCCAGAGAAGAACTGCTCTTTAGATATGTCTAAGCAGAGGAACTGCTCCATATTATTTTTTCCTTAAATCTGAGTAAAGATTTGTTTACTTTTTATCGTAAAATACATTTCTTCTGATGCGTAAAAGGGGATTTTGGCCCTTGTACTTAAGAAATGTAATAATTGCGTGATTTAGAAGTAAAAAAAAAAAAAAAAAACTGGACTTCCCTCACTTTTCATTCGTCCTAACTCGGCTCTTATTCATTTCTGTACACAAATTACAACACACCTGAATTCTAAGAAGGTTTCTGCACTTGCTACGCAAATTTCATGAAAATCAGTGATTCGAACCTTTTCGACAACGGCTTACAGATAATGTGTATCCAGATCTGTAATGTTTGGCTATCCATAGAATTTACCCAGAAGGACTGTCTTCGAAACTCAACAAGGGACATTTTCCCGTACTCCGTGGCCTAGTAGTCTGAGGTAGTGGTGAACACGATACCTGGATTTCCCGAGAGGTATTACGGTGTCTCCTTATGATCCCTGATTCTAATCCTGAGGGGTACATGAACGTTCCGTCTAAGGTGGCCCCGGAGCCTATTTAATGCACTAAATAAAAGCATTTAAATAGTATTAAGGACTGTGAACTCGATAGAAACCCTGTAGTAACTGGCCACCTCGACTGAGGGTTTTTAATGAATATCCTTAGTCCAAGAATGCGAATATATGGATGGCGCCATCTTTCTCCAGAGCTCACAGTGGTCCGTCCTCTCCCAAGTAATCGAGATAGGCGTGAAAGCTTCTTGCTCAGGTTTTTCTTAATATTTAAACGATATAAGCGAGTTTAGTCCCGCGACGGTACCAATCTACTATATCGCTTGATACAGAATTTAAATCAGTTTCACAAAGGTGTTAGAATAGTACCTTTTAAGACAGCCTAGACTACCTTTACAATTTACCGTGCATCCGTAGTTCAGCTGGTAGAACATTGTTTCTCTCATATGGGAGATTGTTGGATCGAATTCGTGTCAGTCAATTTTCTTCATACCAAGCACATACCGAGGTGGCACCTTAAAGATGGATTGTGGCCACTACCTTCACTACTCCTTCCTATCATTGCTAAATATCTCGTGAGAAAAGTCATCCGTTTGAGACCTATGGACTATTCAATCTGTTCCTCAGGAAGGATACTCGCTGAGAGACGTCATCCTTCAGACTTGAGACGGGCTTAGGGTGAATTTATCAACATAGGCCAGAAATTACTTCAATTCAAGAATGGAACTTTAATATTTTGACTAAAGTTAGCAATGCAAATGTTGGAAATCGGAGTTGACGAGACAAGTTAATTTTCTAGTGAAACCATTGCATTTTCTAGTGAAACCATTGCATTTTCTACTGAACCACGCAATAATTTTCCTACCAACTTTTCCTTTCAAAATGTTTCTTTAGATACTGTTTTACATAAACCCAAATGTGTCGGTATATTAGACGAATGTTTGCCCTTTCTTCGGGTTGAGTGGATAAAATTACTTAGTGAAGTTGGAGCTTAATGTGGTTTAAGTGGTTTATGTACATCATTTTATTAGTTTCAGTTTTGTTCATGTTATACTGCATATTTTGATTCGTGTTAAGCTGTAAATATATTTAGAAGCAAGTCAATGAAACAGAAGTGTTAACAAGTCGGGAGTAAATGGTATTACTACTGTAGTGATGGATACACGTATCGTGTTAAATGATCTGGATGATATATGTTGAAGTCGTGTTTCCTCGGGTCATTCGGGTCCATAGTAGAGGAGAACATAGTCATTAGATGTTGAAGAGGAATGTAGGTAAACGTAGGCGGCGAGTTAAATGTGCTGTCCAGTTGGGTGGTATCCAGTAAGATAGAATTGCCGTTCGCTATGCCTTTAGTGATACATTTGGTTCGTATTAACTCAAGATGCTGTTGAAAAATCAGAATTGAGATGCGGTCATACAGTGCAGCTGTTGGGAATGGCAATCTAATCCCGAAGACCAGTCGGAACTCAGAATGCATGTCTTTTAACTATTTCTAATCGGTTCTAAAACGTTTCAGATACGGATATCCAGGCTGTGTGTCCGTGTGTTAAGCAAGGTCTCATAAATACTTTGTAAAGTTTTAGAACTATCTCTGCATGTAATCTCCAAGGTATGCCTACCAGTCTTATTAGTAGATTGAGTCTGGAAGAAGCTTGAGATTTTATTTTATCTAAGTGGGCGTTCCACTCGAGTTGGCTGTCAAAACAACCCCCAAATATGTTACAAGTTTCTGCGTTTCGATGCGGGAGCCATGAACTGTGATGTTAAGTAGATTGCGATTTCGTAGTATTTTAGATCTCTTGTGTTGTATAAGAAGAGCTTTAGTTTTCTTACCGTTTACTTTGAGTTTCCATGGACGGCACCAATTTAGAAATGAATTTATTGTTATTTGAATAATCCGGTTTATATGTTGAATTGATCTTACTAATGCCAAAAATGATGTGTCGTCTGCTTATTGAAAGATATTTCCTGGTAGGAGTGGCATGCTGGGAATATACATAATGAACAGTAAAGGTGAAAGTACGGATCCTTATGAGACTCTAGTGTTAAGAAATATAGGAAAAGATAAGGTTGAATTTATATTTATATATGCAAGGCGTCCTGAAAGAAATGAGTGGATGTGCCGTATGTAGCTAAGAGGAAGGTGAAACTTATGTAACTTAAAAATTAAGCCAGTGTAACAAACTTGATCAAAGGCTTTTCTAAATCGATTAATAAAAGACAGGAAGGGCATGATGAATTAGAATGGTTGGTAATGGTATTTGTTAGTCGTAAGAGTTGATCCAGAATACTGAGAGAGGGTCTGAATCCTGCCTGATGTGTTGGTAAGAGATTGTTTTGTGATAAGTGTTTATGTAGTCGTAAAACGATATTCTTTTAAAAAATAATCTTGCTTATACAGGAAGTTAATTGTATTAGGTGATACGATAAACTGAATGTGGATATTTGTTTGGTATTGTCTTTAAAGCACAGATGAAATAAATGCACATATAGATTGTAGGGAGCAGTACACGAAATATCCAGATGGTGCATCCATAAATACAACGAAACTTTGCTTAGAAGTGGTGTTTCGCAGTTTTCTTTTAAAAATTGCTGCTTATATTGTGATTAAATAAACGTAGGTAGTGTTACAAAACATCCCGAAAGGTATCCCAGGATTTGCCGTTTAGAAACTCTACGTAATAAAGAAGAGGAATCTTATTTTGTAGTTGAAATTTTACAATATCAAAATAACTGTGATACATATTTTTCGTCTTGGATTCAAAGAAGCCTAATAGAAGTTCAGATGTACGTGGTCCACCTTATGATGAATTGAGAATAGGAGCTTTTCACAAAGTATGTGATTTAATAGATACTAATGACGATGGCTAATTACGATTATCAGATCTTGTTAAGATGGCTGAAGAGTTCATTGAAAGTACTTCTTATGCAAGATTATAGTGCTTCCATTCTACTTTCCGCTGGCAGGAAGAATTTTACAACAGTAACAGTCATTTCTTTCCGGCCTTTAGCATTTTGAATCCATACGGACTAGTGTGTAGAAGAAAAGAAGAGAATATTGGATGCTGCTATTTTAATAATTTAAGAGGGAATTCTTTGTCAGAATTATTAGTACATCACGTATACTACTTCCGAGAAAATGCGAATTCCAGGTGATAATCGAATTGGAGAAGTCTCTCGCCATCTTCTTAGTGGAATAATAAAACTGACTGGAAATGCACCTAGTAATAAGGAAGTCCTTGCTGTAGCACATGCTATAACTTTATTAGCTCGTTCGTATTCTTTTATATGTTCAGGGCAGATATGCATTGCCATATACCTTCAAAGACGGTTATGTTCCAGATATCTCATTGATCTATTGCATAATATGAGGTTTCAGATTATTAGAAGATAGGCCCATTTTCAAAAGATAAGCACAAATTGCATGGCACTGTGACGGACCATTCGAGTCGGAGACGGATTTTTAAACTCAAGATGACGGAAGCGATATTTCTCAGGTTAGATTTTCAAGTGAGGTATCAGAAGAGCATCTAACCAATGTATTCATAGGAGCAAACGCACCGTGCACATTTTTCACCATTTAGTAATGTTTCCCAGGTTGGATTTTTGGGGATTTTACATAGGGTTAAGAGGACATTTACCTAACGCATTCATAAGCGCAAGCAGCATGTTACTGCGATGCACTGTTCGAGCGAGAGACAGATTTAAAAAATCAAGATGGCGGGTTCCCCAAGTTGGATTTTAGGGGATTTTTGTGACTCGAGATTTGGTTTGTTCTTGCATTTGTAGGAGTAGGTTGGATGAGTCTCGAAGTAAGTACTTACACTTAGGCGGTTTCTGTAAGTTAGTACATGTGGTTAAATTGTGATTCTGTGAACAATATCCACAGACGATTATAAGTTTGATACTATTCGCATCTCACTGGTAACGGTGGTGAAGTCTTAGATTGTTCTACTACACGGTGTATTTCACGATAGAGGTAGGCACCTTTCTTTTGTCAGCAAGTCATCTATAGTTTCTATGGAAGCTGTTAAGACTCTAATCGTATATGTGGGACCCGTTTTACCAATGATTCTAAGGCAAAATGTAACGGTGTAGCCCTCGTACTTAAGTTCATCGAATAGTCCAGTGAAACTATCCGGATTACTGCAGATAATAGTGGAGATCGTTTAAGTGGGGATGTCTGGGATATTTATTTAATGAATTGAGATGAGTATAACGTTTTTAAGGAAAACGTATCTTATTTCGAATGTAAGATGTAATTTATATGCCAATGTTAAAGGATAGTACATGTTCCCGATTAGTAATTTATGGATGATACTGAAATATACTATTATTTAGAATATTGTACATGGATTGCAGTATGCGTAATAAAGTATTACTGGTTAATGAAACTGAGTTATCGGATTTGACATTGTAAAGATTTCCTGTAACTGGTAATTATAGATTGTTCGTTGCGTACTCCCAGGAACGGTAGATGTCAGTCCTGCATGCATGTTGAACTATTGTTGAAACCAAAATCGAAAAGCCTAAGATGTTGCAGGATTTAGAAGCCAAATTAACTGTGCTCCCACTAAATCTAGTTCAGATAGTTTCGCCGAGCGTTCTTTGACTGGTTGGTCTCCACTAACTAATTAAAGAGAGTATCGCCGACCGCCAGTAATAAGCTGTTCTCGCTATGATTATCCTGGTTGAAAGCCAGTCGTCTTAGAGATTACCTAACAGCTTTCTGAGATATTAAAGGCTAACTCGCACCCTCTGACACTGAGAAATGCCGTCAGTCCGATTATAGCTGTAAGCGTATTGTTCTCACTGATGCGTATGCTACATCAGATCCTCGGTAATACGTTAACGTACCACAGCTAACCTAGGTTTAAGTTCTGCTATGGGAAACATTTAAAATCAAATTAATAGCCATGATGAGGCCATGACTAATTACCTAGTTGAAGGATTACGCCCTTTCTGTGGGAAGTGGTTATATGAGAATGTTGTGATATTTTATTGGAGTTGTTCAATGGGAATTTGTGATAACTTTAAATTATACATATTTCATAAAATTCGGGAACATTATGATTTTGCATCGTAATCATCAAGCAGCGTGGGGATGAATGAAATCGTAATATTATGTAGTGCTTACACGTCAAGAGATATAATGTTAGTAGAGACTAATGCATGTAACGGCCTGAGGCAAGTTTGCCTAAAGGCCTTAAAACTAAAACTCAAATTCTAATGCATGTTATCTTCTGTCCTAAGGGTGTCTCGGGGTACTAATGAGAGACGAGACGAACTCAGTTCGTTCTTGGTGAATTGCTGTGCTTCAGATGGAATTATGAAATCTGATGGTTGTGGAGATGAGAACGGAGTCAGATAGGGAATTTCCTTATGGTTGTTGAGGAGTACTATGAGATAAATGCTAATGAGGAAGGATAATAGATTAGTAAGAAAGCGAGGATGATTGATAATGTAAGTGGGTCATGATGCATGGTGTGTCAAGGAATGTAAGATGAAACGTTTCATATCGTTTGATAATGTAGCGTTGGCGTAGTGTTCCCAGATGAAATAGAATGTGCGGGATTGTAATGCGAGCATAGATGTCAGCAATGGGGCTAGGTAACTTTATTCTGTGTGCAATGCGGAAGTCGAGGCGTTCAAGAATTTTCAGTTTGTTATAGAATGTTTCAGGGACAGAGATCCAGGCAACATGATCTTATGCGAGGGCTGGGTGAAGAAATGCTTTATAAGTATTTATGATGGCAATGGTTTTGAGGGCTCATGATCTGCCAGTAAGACGTTAAGATTGAGCCGGTTGTAAGCTTTGGTTGTGATGTGTTTTAAATGAGGGGTCCATATGAGATGATGATTATATGTTACACCGAGGTATTTGACTGTATTGGTAGGTTTGATGGGAGTATGATGAAGACTGAGGTTCAGGCGGACAGAGTGACTTTAAATCGATTTTGGGGTGGTATGAAGATGATGGTTTGAGTTTTGCTGACGTTTACAGTGAGATGCCAAATGTTACACCATGTACTTAAATTATCTATTGCAGAATGCACTGTGGCGTGAAGATTTCCTGAAGACGAGCATCAAATGCATTTGTTTTCATTGCAACAATGGATATATTTATTGTTTTAGTGAGTTTCCCAGTAAGAATGTTGAAATGCTTCCAAAACTTTGTTGGATGTGCGGTATCTCGGAGGTGGTTGAAAGTCTTGATCCATTGACGAAGGTTATAATCATTCAGATAATTCTGTACGGTCCGCGGAAGTTATCGGTTTTGTTGTAAGGAAATTAGATTGTGGATTCGGATGTAGTCACGGAATTGTTGACGGGAGCGTCTTCTTAGGGTAAGATATTGTGGAGGGAGTTTGGGTCGGTATGGTGTGGTAGGTATATATGAGGTTGATGCTCTTTGGAGAGTTGCGATGATAGTATCTACAATTTCGTACAATTCTTCTTCCGTAGTTGGTTAAGTTGTGGCTTGCAGATGTTGAGCGATGAAGTTAATGATAGTCGTGACATTCGGCGAGGTCATAGCGAATGTTTTGTCGAGGAGGGTGAGGGTTAGGTTAGGCTTGAAGGCGGCATTAGATGATGAGTTTAATAGGTACGTGATCACTGCCTACAGTACCCAGGACATGGATTTGACTGCGGTTTACTAAGTTAGGGGATAAAGTAACTATATCAGGGGTAGTTTGGGAGATTGGAAGGGTAGGTTTGGGTAAAGGTTGCAAGAATCCGTTAGTGGATGTACTTATGAAGTTGGTAAATTGTGATCTTTGACGATCAGATCTCTATGGACTTTTATGTCTGCCATAATGATATAGGTTTTGAAATTATCTACAATATATTGGAAGAATGGAAGTGGTATTGGGTGGCCTGGGTGTACATAGATTGCAACTATGTACATTTATACGTCACGGGTTGTTGGGTCGCTGTTTGTGCGCCGCGGTTTTAAGGTTACTATTTTAGTCTGTTGCTGTGTTTGTGCCACTGTTTTGTGCGTCGCTGTTTTGGTGTATTGTCGTCGCGGTTTTCGTGTCATTGTTTTGTCTTTGCGATTTTTGTCTATTTCTGTTTTTGTGCGTTGAGGTTTTTTCTATCTCTGTGTTTGTGCGTCGCTGTTTCGTCGGTACACCCCAGAATAGAAGATTGTAGTTCTTTTGTTTATAAAGGAAGAACGTAACTCGCCGGAACTTGGAAGTTAATCTTTTTATTTCCAATCCGCAGTTGCTATGGGGAAAATTTTCTGCGTTCCCCTTACCATTTGATTTTCCAAACCGCAGTGTTCCCATTAGAAAAGTGTTTGTCTTTCCCTTACCATTTTGTGTTGCAATTTACAGTTTCCATGGGAAACTTTTTCTGCGCTTTCGAATAAATAAAAATCCCATCTCCAGCACTGCTCTAAACAGTATCGGTAGTAATAAATTTTACTGCACAGAGCATCAATGAACATCAACTCAACTTTAAACTAAACGAACAACCCATAAATGCAATTGGCAATTGGAAATTTCTCGGTACATGAATTGACTTTAATCTAATATGGAAAAAGCACATAGATATGCTACTCAAAAAACTTAGCACGTATGCATATATGATAAGAAGATTCAGTAAACTTTCTTTAAAAGAAACCCTAAAAGTAATACTCGTATATCACGCCCACATAAACTCGTTAATAAAATTTGGCATAATATTTTGGGATACATTCTCTCATCCCCATAAAGTACTTTTAATGCAGAGAGAGATAGTGAGAATTATGTGTTCGTCACGAATCAATGCGTCCTGCAAACCTCTATTTAGTGCACTTCACGTTTTACAAGTACTCTGAATCTAGATATTAAAAACTGTTAATTATATTCACTAATCTAAAGATGTTTATAAAAAATCTTAGATTGTTGGCACTATCAAACCAGGACTGTCAATAACCTACACGTAAATATTGTAAAACTCAAGAAAACGCAAAAATCTATTCGGCACGAAGGACTGAAATTGTACTAGTACAATAAAGTTCCTAACGAGTTAAAAAAAACTGCCAATCGCAAGGTTCAAGTAGGAAACTAAGAGACTACTTTCATTGCGTATCAGAATACTTTTAAGCAAAGTTAGTTATGTATATAGTTTATTAATTATTTTCATGTAATGATTGCACTTAGCATGTATGTTACTTGACGAATTCAATGAAACAATGATGTTTGCATCATAATGTAATAAACGGATGATAATAAATTACAATTGCAATATATAATTTGAGTTGAGTATGATCTTGTGGCTAGACTATATTGAAATTTCGACATCGTGAAGATGTCAAACTTGAAAAACATACAAAATGCTGGATAAGAGTGTCTCAGTGTGAAATAACATATGTAGAACCCCAGAAGTCAAGGGGTCTAAATACACTTTTGAACAAAAAAAAAGTTGGACGTAATATTTTATATATAACCCGAAATACTGTATGTGTGACACAAAATTGTCGTATAAACCTTGGACCTTAATGTGTCCATGTTGACTTCTGAGGTCCACATTATATGTTTGTACATACAGTTCTGGCCTGCAATTTGCTTTAATGGTAGGACAGGGTAGGGTAACCAGATTCTTATGACACAAAAAGCAGGTTATATTTTAGTGAACATTTTAGGGGTGGGGGTAATAATCAAACTTCCCAGAACAAAACTATGTTGTTCTTGGCTCTTTCTTCCTGTCAATAGATTCTTCCCTACAAGTGCATTAAACACCTGCGTTATCGGATATATATTATAAAAACTAGAACGAAATAATAAAATAAAATAAGCACCGGTCACATCACCATAATTTTCTGTGGTTTAACTGCATTGTACTAGATGTTGCAACATCGAATTTTCATATTAGATTTTGTTGAGGATGTGATAAAGTTTATAGAAGACTCAGTTTCGGGAATTGTGCGTTAAAGCCATAGTCAGACATTCTAGCAGTAAAATGTTCCCTACTAATTTTAATAACAGCTTGGCATGGAAAAGTTTGCTATTTCTTAGAAGTACTGCGCATAAGAAGTACTACTGAGGGCCGTTTTCTGCCCCTCAACCGATCTTAATGAAATTTTTCTCGTAATATCTAGATAATGTGAGAGTTCCAATAATCCAAGTTCTATGTCCATATCACTTCCGGTTATCATGGAAAGCGCGTCTAAAATGACCACTTCCGAATTATACATTTTATAGTGTTGTTTAAAATAAATTCTGATATCTCCAGAATTGCTTAAACTATCAAATCCAAATTTCGTATGGAAAGTGCTAAAATAATGAGCATGTTTCAGGGTAAACTAGTAAACGTTCAATTTTACTTATAAAAAATGCACCTTTTCCAGGAAACTTTGTGTTGTTTAACCATAAGCCCCCACTAGTTACAAAACGATACTGCACTCAAATTATCTTCATGTAATGTAGAATAACATATACAAAAATCATTTTGTAACTGATAGGTGCTGGTGGTTAAAAGAAACATTTTGCACTCTAAAGATGGGTACGTCCGGATTCTAATTTTTATAGTATTGTTCAAAATATACTCAGATATCTCCAGAATGGCCTAAGTTATTAAATCCAAATTTTGTTTGAAAAGTACTAATATAATGAAAATGTTGCAGTGTAATCCGAAAGACTATATCTTTAACCGTTTTGGAGATAAAATTTAATTTTCTTATGTAAACGTTCAATTTTACTTATAAAAATGCACCTATCCCAGGAAACTTTGTGTTTAACCATCAGCCCCCAT
>JAGDQP010020569.1:15114-33085 GCA_022664845.1 Lepisma saccharinum | reverse complement strand
TTTAAGGACCTGCCGCTTTGGGCAGAACACTGATTATTTATATGAATTCACTTACAGGTATGGATAAGAAATAGTTTCTAAATACTAAATGTTCTATAATTAATTACGTCTATACAGCACTAAAACAAAATTTCCGAAACGAACAACCGTAAGTTTAGACAATAAACCGAACTCAGTCGAAGTTTGAGCCCAACTAAGACGGTTATCAGGTATCCAGATGAAACTATGAGAACAGCAGCACGTATTAAAACGAGAGTGAACAACGTCCAGAAAATGGAGCCAGTACACGATGCTTTCTATTCATTACAATTGGTAACAATAAACATTTGTTTCGATAATCCCCAACATACCTGGATTAGCATGACCTTAAGATGTCCATCTTTTGCTACGTGCTGCTGTTCTCAAAAAGCCTGGCTGTATGTCGTCTTTGCTCTTTGAGGTTTGAAATTGACGGAAATTATTTTAAACATAATGCAGCGTCTTTTAATTGACAGGAAGAAAACAATCTCCGAATTTAGTATTTAACTTCAAATACGCCGTTCATAAAGAATTGGTAGTCCATTTTACTATGGAATTTCCCATCCAATTATTAGGACAATGTTTTTCGTCACGCGAGAACCCCAGAAATACTGAACAAAACTTTGGGAGGCCCCGGCTGCCTGGCACATTTTCTTTCTCTCTTTTTTCAGTTTGTCTCGAGCAAGATATAAAGTAGTATTGTACAGTGGTGAACCAAACAATAATTCGTATGTTTATGATACTGATTTTCGCGGAACCCCTAATAATGCGTCGAGGAACCCTACGGTTCAGCGGAACCCCGATTGGGAATATCTGAATTAGGATGTATCTTCTGCGTAGCGCGGTCGCCTTCACTGTGGGCGTCCCAGATTCGACTTCCGGTGATGGTTCAAATTTTCGGTGTTGACCCAGTGTCGGGATGATAATTTGGGAGTTACTTAAGTAAGTAGCGGACTGTGGTCACGATAGACTGATAGCTGGGGATTTAAGCATAGGCACGAAGGATCTTTATGGATGGAGAAGGTTTAACTTACCTTGAAGGACCTGTCATATTTGGAAGACTGCTAACTTTTATTTATAGTTTCTCATTTATGAACAGCACTTAAATGGAAATTTACAATCATTAACGATACCAAATCGCAATTTTGTAAGTTCCTGTATATCAGTTACCGTGACAATGACAGTATCAGAATAAAAAGTACGGGAGGCTACAATATTTCAATTGGAAAAAGTCAGGAACTAAATTTGTGTCACATTTAGAAAATAAAGAATACCGACAAAACTGGGGACTACAAGGGTGCTAAGGTTGATTTTATGGGGCTTCAGCCCCTAGGCCCCCATCTAGCGCCGTCTCTGGACAGTGAGTACAAAATGATACTTTCTAATTTTTGAAGTTCTAATTTTGAAGATATATATAGCTACGTAGGTGTTTATATAAAAGACTGACCTACAGAAGCAGTACTGTGGCGTAAAACAGCCAAAGACACTTTTATTAATCATCGCATAACTTGAGATA
Organism: Lepisma saccharinum; assembly: GCA_022664845.1. Taxonomy (NCBI): domain Eukaryota; kingdom Metazoa; phylum Arthropoda; class Insecta; order Zygentoma; family Lepismatidae; genus Lepisma; species Lepisma saccharinum. The sequence goes on along the minus strand of JAGDQP010020569.1, from coordinate 31,551 downwards.
TTATGATCAGATTAAGGCAAATTATTTTTTAGACTTTCTTTTACATGTCACTCGCTGCATGTATGCTTCTATCTTCTACAGGAAAGAAGTTTCTCGCTGCTCGAAATTTTGTTGTAAAAATCTACGAATTTCGATCTGGTTATGCTTTTTTTATTTATTTATAATGTTATTAATGTTTTCATAGATAATATAAATAATCCATAGACTTCACAAAGGTTTCAAGGACAATGTGTCAAAAAATGAAGATTGTACAAATTACCTAGACCTAGAAACCGAAGTATAAAAGTTATGTACACAATTACATTATCGACAGAAGTGCAGTTCAAAGATGCCAGAAAGGCGGCAACGCTGCGGTATTAGAGAGAGACAGACATATACGCGAAAAGCATTGACTTGAGAGAGAGGATAGCCCATAAGTGCCGTACTGCATTTAAATCAGTGGACTTCCTATAGTATAACGTCAGAATAACGAAACTATCGTTTCTGGTTCGCTATAGGCATAAAAAAAAAGTTAGTTTTCACCATTATACATCTAGCTCGTACTGATATTTTAAGTCATGCGATAAAAATATCTTTAAAAATTCAGACTTTGCTGTAGTAAATACAGCATGTATTTACATGTAATATTCCTACTAAAAGCATGACACAAGTCACACAATATTTCCCGTAGATCACTCGATAATCTATCTACTGCTACAGTCAAGAATTCAATTGGCAAGGTCTTCATCAGGATGAAATCGAAGACAATTTTCTAATATTTAAATTAAATAATATATTATATTAAATTGGTTAGTTCAATTTGCCCTTTCTGATCAAACTTTTGTTGTTGTTGTTTACATTATATTGAGACTGTCTCTTATCTCTCTTTGTGTGTATATATGACAGAGAGAACATTGGCAATAAAAATCATTTCAAAGGGGAAACACATGTAAAAACTTCCCACAATTTATTATTACACATGAAAACTTACCATGTGATATTCTTTTTTGTACATACAAAACAAATTACCATCCACTTATATAGCTTTTTAAAAGACGGAAAATCCATTTGAAATAATTGTAACTCAGCTGGGAAGGTGTTCTTTGTTCTTCCTATTAACACCATTCACCCAATGATTTTCTCTCCTGTTTTAAATGAAGGAAAGGGGCGAATTTCTCTTGAAAGTTTTCCAGTCGTTAATTCTTAATTAACAGACAGAAATCGTTCGTTCGTTGTGAGCGCCCATCACTTAATCGCAGAGTAACAGTTCTTTATATTCAGAAGTCTCTCTCTTTCCTTCTGTTATTCTGGTTTCGTAAACGTGTCAATAGCTGGCAGGTGAATGGCCTTCCTCTGAGAGACGGAGGCTTCCTCAGAAGCAGGTTAACAATCTGTTCCTTCCTTTCCCTCCAATAACAATAAAACGAAGGAATTTTCACCGGAGGATGCAGATTCAGCGAGTTCTCCGCCTATGGACGGCAGACAAGTCTATTTGGTACCACTTACAAGAAGTATGTCTTGCACTGCATTACAACTTGAACCAAGGAGAATCAGTAGAAGCAAGATACCTTGGTACTTGGAACGTACTGGTATCGAATCATGGCCATCCCGTCTGGAACACTACAGTCACACAATCAAATATCTTAAACTAATCAGGAGCAGCTATTTCATAAGTATTCAAAACATGATTTTCATGGCTGCGGAACACACACACTTCATCACGCTACGATTCTAGTAATAACCGCTCCCTACACCCACAATACATTCTTATTGTGTCGAATAATGTTAATAGTGAGCTTGATACGGGTAAGTCCAACGATGTGAAACCATTTGAAAAAAATATTGTTTTTTAAATTGGTTGGCAACATTGACTACTCCGGTGATTGGGGACGGAGACTACCTTAATATTTTTATTGTGTTGAATATGACCAGTTTGGTGCTGCTATGTCTAATGTAATGGAAGCATTTTATTTTTTTAGGAACAGCTACAGTACTTTCCTATTGTGTCGAATAACGTTGATACAAAGTTTGGAGCAGATATGTTCAATGGAATGGAAGAACTTTGAACAACTGATTTTTTAACATGGTTTGGAAACACTAAAGCAATCAAAAATGTGCCGGCTGCTCGGAGCTAGTCTTGCCAATACCTTTTTCCAAGAACGCCTCAAGCACAACACAAACGTTGTGCTTCCTGAGATTTTATTCCCGGACACGGACGGGCGCACAGAGCGGAATTAAAAGGTCTCTTAGTTGTAGCTTAACTATCACGAGACCTAGAAGCTGCTCTTTTTTAAACCTAGTTTGCAATGTTGATTTAACCTAATTCGCGGTTTAATAATTTGCAAGATGCTCGGCTACTAATTCAAGAACAACTATAAAATCACATTCTGACTGTGTACAGATGCTACTAAAATTTTAACAATGTCACTTGCTGAATTAGGTTAATTTAATTAGAAAACTCATTAATTCCCGCCATAAGCTTTTCTATCTCCATTTTCCCCGATTATTATGATTATCAATTAGATAAACGGTCGCAGCTCATAAGGAATGCTTTCGAACTGTAAAGATGGTTTAGAAAATCTGAAATGTGAGTTTCGTTGTCAACTGCGAGGTATGTATGACTTTGGGAAACTTGTAGCAGCTGATGCCATACATATCACTGAAGAAAAATTGTTTGCTGTACAAATGAGTGAACTAGAATTTCCATGATGCTCGGAATGGTCAACGGAACATAAACAAACATACAGAGGAGCTTAGGGAAGTAGTGAGTCTAGATAGGAAGGAGTTATCGCATCAGAATTAGTTTTGCAGTACGTAGCACAACACACCACATATTACTGCTCTCCCTTGCAGAAATTGCGGTCGCCATTGCTGAGAAACGTCACGAAAAACCTACAACGCGGCGTGATTTATCCAAGACAATGCGCAGCAGATACATGAACGTGAGTTTGAACTGTTAACCGCACCCACCCTACTCGTCGGATTTGGCATCGTCAGACTTGCAACTCCTTCCTGAACTCAAAGCGACATCTGAAAGGACAGAGTTTCTACAGTGAAGACGCCGTCATGGACGTTATGCGGGAGTGGTGTGAGCACTAAAACAAACTGTCTTATTTTCTCCAAGGGTCGTCTGCACTGCAGCTCCGCTCCGAGTGCATCAACACTCCAGAGAGGGGGGGGGGGGGGGTACGTAGGAGAAGTGCTAAAATGCCACTTGCCTGGGCAGGCTCACCACTTCTCAGATAACCCTCGTATATCTAATCTAGCCGTAACAACCCGCACCCCCCGAGTAAATCCAAAATAAATTCATTTCATGTGCAACTATATGCGTCATATGCATACCTACAGCCTACTTACTTTCAGCCATCTTTCCAGAGTTGATTTTGTTTAATTTCTTTGCTTAACAGATTAAAAGACTGACGAAAATTGGTGCGATGACAGTCCTCAGAAGACCCCATCCGATACGATACGACTAGAGAATCCAAGTGAAACAGATCTCACCCGATAAGAAAAGTTGTGTGTAAGGATATTTATAATTCCGCAATATTCCGAAACTGTAATCCGGATTCGGCATTAACAGTGAGTTTTAGGAATTTCAGAATTCCGGAGCCTTTCGGATTCGACATTTAGATCATAATTCAAGTATAGATATAGTAAAACGAATTTCATTTTTGTCTTCCACTGTCCCTTGTGGGTCAGAGGTATCGTTTGTCCACTTGAAAATTCGGAATCCAATCCACTGTAGGATGGAAATTCGTATTGGGACATTATCTCAATCTTATAGAAAACGATGGCAAGCCACCATAGCTTGACAAGGTATACTCAGGTCAAAAAGAGAGAAATATACGAAATTCCGGAACTAATTTCGGATTCCCAAACACGAATACCCAGCATATGATTACGGAATCTTTAAAAAAAAGTTCCGAATTCCGGAATTGATTTAAAACTAGTAGTGTTCAGAAGTCCGAGGTCCGTTCCAGAAATTTTCGGGATTTCGACATTCAGAAACCGACATCCCAGAATTACAAAAGTAGGGACCCCGATTCAAGAATCTAGGTTTCAATCCCGATTCCGCAAAATTTCAGATTTCCGAAAACATGTAGTCGTGTCACTCCTGACAGTCAGTAACATGACGAGAGGATGAGCACGCTGGAGGATTATCGTCTCATATTCCGTTAAGACGATCATGTTCGCATACGTGAGAGAGACCTGCAATTACCTAATTAGATGATGCAGTTTTTATAAAAACGCACCTGCTATAGCAAAAAACGAAAACAAACACAACAAATGTTATGGAACTGTGTTCTCTTTGTTTCTTTTCACCTTTCTCACCACACAAGCTTTCAAAACGCATTTTTTTCTCCCTCAAATGATGATAACAACAAACTGAGGAAAAGGAGCGTGAGAGCTTCTCATGTCTCGCCTTTCATCACAGATCCAGGAAACAAGAAAATACACAAAGAAAACAACACTTTTCAAAGGACAGCAACCGCAAGGGATATTTTTTTTAGACTCTTTTAGCTACTCATGCGCGTGAATAGTTTTCTACTTTTCAAAAACTTGAAAATGGTTTTCGGTTTTCATCAAACATCGATTTATGCTCTAAATAGGATTTCAAAGTTTATTTGCAAAACGCAACCGATAAAAATAATTAAGCAGAAATTAATATTACGTAACAATTTTGCATCTAGCAAAAGGGTTATATTTAACGAAATTGTTGAATTCCTAAAAATACTTGCATCTCCTATCATTATTGTTACAGACTCATAATTCATACCTCACATTGTTGGTAATAGGTTCAATTTCGTTCTAGAAATAAGACTATGGCGTAAAACAGAAGAGCAAATGGAGAAGTTCAAGGAAATTCTCTTTAGAGAAAAGAACCCCTAAAACGGATGGATTATCTCATTAATGCAAACAGGCGTCTTTCTGTGCGTGAAATTGGGTGGTTTTGGAACAAGACACACAAACTCCATCACGGAACAAACGACAATCGTTCAGAAATGAATAAGATTATACTTCAACATGACAATGCTCACGCACACGTGCCACACTCCATAAGAGAAGAATCCTTGCACCTCCTCCTTATAGTTCCAATCTGAAACCCTCATATTGCCAACTTCTACGTTTGTCACCGAGCCGCCGTAGCTCAGTGGTAGAGCGTTGGCATAGCATTCGGGAGGTCGTGGGTTCGATCCCAGCGCCCGACTATCCTAACTGGGGGGTTTCCTGTCATACCAGGCAAATGCCGGGATGGCACCTTCAACAGGCCTTGGCCGCCACCTTCCCAAATCCTTTTCTCTCCCTTATCCCGGCCCGAGCGTTAGATGCCTAAAGGCCTTAAATAAAATTCAATTCAATTCAGTTCTAGGTTTGTCATATACGAGAGGAACGGTACGGAAAGGATAAAGAACTGGAACCTGAGATTCGTTAGATCTTCCGTGCCTCTTAGAGGATGTTCTATAGCCGGAATATCTCCCGATTCCCAGAACAATTATATCGGAATGCATGAAAATTATGTTAAATACCAACGAAACGAAGGGATGTACGGTTAGAGACATTTTTTTTTTAATTCCCTGTTTTATGACGTCTAAGGTAAAATGATGATAACGACTCCTATAGAAACTCAATTTTGGCAAACTCTTAAAGCTCAATCCAAGTGGGTTTTCCCGCCTTTTTCGTTTTACGTCAACTATTCAAATTTCAGTACAAGAAAACAGAAATTAACTTTCACGGACCAAAGTTCGTTTCCTCCTTCAATAATGAGTACAATTAGTATTTTTTAAATGCTAGTAGTAACTGCAGGATTGTGTGGAGACACTTTTGGGACATTATTCTGTCCCAAAAGTATCTGCCCACAATCCTGAGTTCACTATCAATATTTTATTAAAACTAATTCTACTCATTATTGAAGGACGAAACGATCTTCGGTCTGTGAAAGTTAATTTCTGTTTTCCTCTACTGAAATTTGAATAACTGACGTAAAACGAAAAAAGGCGGGAAAATCACCTGGATTGAGCCTTAATCAGTTTTTCTTTTCTAATAGATCTAACTTTTATCTGTGAAAATAGCTATATTTATTTTTTGCACAAAGTGTGAAATAGGAGACATTTGGGTTAGGCACATAGAAAAATGAACCAACATTTGAAACCGCACATCGTCAACATTCTTTTTTACTACAATCTGAAAAAAAAGAGAGAAAATGGTTTTATCTCAGAAGAGAAAGCAATTAAGAGGAATGCCGCATTTACTATGCAAAGAGTTTTACTGAAACTGCCTTCCATATAACGACTTCTTTCTTTTTTCTTCATTCACTTTCGCCATGTGGAGTGGATTTAACGAAAGAGTAACCTCATCACATGGGAACAATTGGATATAATTACTGCAGTTAAACCTGCTTTCTGAATTTCTCTTGTCAATCCACACGAAACCACTACAAGTCAAATAACCTCCCATTAAGACTTCATTTATGGCGTCTCATGACATGTTTTCGTGCATATTTTAATAAAATTAACATCATCCGACAGGAACAACGAACATGTTTAGGAGAGGTTATATTCCAGCTCTCAAGTTGATACATTTTTAGCAGTTACTGATGGAGAGACGCAAGGACACGTAATCGTCCATATAACAAAAACAAACGAAAATAATCATAATTACAAGGATATGCTGAAATTTCACGTAGAGCAATGTCACTTTCACATTATTCATTCTGCAATGCTATTACATCATCAAAGCCCAAAAGATAATGAATGTTTGAATTAGGGTCCTAATCAGGGATTCTGCCAGGCTCCTTCCTCTTGGAAGATGTCGCCGTCCTAAGTTCTCGAGTACACTGAAACCTCGTTTATCCGGACTTGATGGGGCCGAGCCCGTTCTGGATAAACCAGATTTATCAATTTTTCATGTTATAGAAGCCGGCAAATACAGTACAATAACGCAGATTCGCAGTGGAGACGTGCCCACTTCTAAACGTTGTATTTTGAAACAGGCGAAAAATTACTTTTAAAAAAATAATTCCGGATAAACAAAGTTTTAGTACAACCTACATAACCTGAAGCTGGATAAATATTACTCGTATTTAATAGAACTCATTGTTTTATGAAAGTTCGTGATGTTTTGTTTCTGTTCAATAAAGTATCCAATAATAGAAACTACAGTAGAGGCTCGTTTATCCGACCTTCGCTTATCCGACATACCATCGCAAAAAAAAGCAACAATCGGCAACAAGAACTGCAAGTTGTGAACGAAGTCAACTTCTTGCTGCTCCCGACTTTACCGCGTGGCGCGCCCGTCTGCACTATGCCTCCCTCATGTATCTGTCATTCAGTGCATGAAAGATGATGATCAGTATGAAATAACTGATGAAGAAATTGCTGTTTCCTGTTTAATTATAAAACGTGATAATTAGATTCGCAATGTGTAAAATTATAACATAGTTTGATGTTTAATAGGCTTTTTCTTAACACCCCTATTATCCGACATTTTTGCTTATCCGACGTTCTGCCGACCCGTTTATGTCGGATAAGCGAGACTCTACCGTATATTTTGTTCATGATAGCTGTTTTGAAGGCGGATTTTTAATTATGATGCAGCAAGGTATTTCATAAGTCGTGTCAATAATGTGAACCTGACTGATGGAGATGGAAGATGCTATGTCTAGATGCTTGCACATGTTTAGATAAACCTCAAACTCGAAGTTTTGGCATCTCTAGTATGTCCTTCATTTCAATTTTTATTTCCTTCTCGTCACACCAATATAACTTTGCTCATACTGACGGATGACTTCATAAATCCCAGAAGAAAAGTGAAAATATTCTGAATACTGAAAGCTCCATACGTAAGTAATTTTGTAACTGATCGTTTTCTAGCGAATCATGCCTCTCTGTAAAGACGCTATTACGTTGTCGAGGTTGCTCAAGGGCAGACTTGTCGAACAAACAGGACAACATTTGCGGACTACATTTCCTCGACCATCGTGAGGAAATACAGTCGAGGAAGCTAATCAGCGCACATGAAAATTCCGAACCATCTTGCGTTTTGGTACACACTGTCTGCAGAGGGGAAACCTTCTTCCGTATAAAAATAAAACTGTTTCATTTTATCCATTGTCGTTCCTGTGGTTGGGTTTATGGCTCATGAAAAATCTATTAATGTCGATTACGCTACGCACTTCTGCACAATGGTGTGCATGTGTTTATTGTTTGTAAACAACAACCGCTCATCTCCAAGTTAATGGAGGCTGTTTGTTGCTTGGAAACTATAAGTCATATCATAATCCTTCGCTTACAAAGGTGAATTTTATCACCTTTTACACTGCCAAAAGCTAAGTCAATCACATCAATCGTTCCTTATCAATATTTGGCTGACGAAGGAGAGGTAGTATACAAATGTAACACTTTCCACGTTCATATGCCCCCTTTTCAAAGAAATCTGGATACATAGATCTCTTCGGTCAGTCATCCATAAGAATACAGCGATAAGAATTGGTTATTATAATAAAGCAGGACACTATTATTTACTAATATTGTGGCGCACGCTGCTATCTAATAATGTAAAAAAAAAGGTAACTGTAGATTTGCTGAAAAAAGGTGTAAAAAATTATTATTTCTAATAAAATAATAATTTAGAGAATAAGGCTAGTTAAGAATGAACCTACCACAACAAATGGTTCCCGGAATTCAATTCCGATGGGGACACCAGAGGTCCGGAATCCACTTAAAACTGTAGGTTTCGGAACATCAGGATGAGAGTACTTTATGGAATTATATTTCCAGGATCGATTTTCTTGTACCTCCGAAACTTAAGGATAAAATTTCCTGGTTGGTCACAGCTTCACTTTCTGTTCCTGGTTCAAATCTGGCGAAATCAATTCAATTCAGTGTTTCGAGGCTTATTTTAACAAAAAAAATAAAGGTCCCTTCTTGGGGGGTCTGAAGCTAGTGAGAGATCCTGTACGCCTTTTAAAAATTTAACACTACTCTATTTGGTATATGGGTCATTCTTCACAAACAAGGCTTTTTGGATAGTATGGGGCTTTTTGGATAGTATGTCTTTTTGTTTTTCTTTAACTATTTTAAGGATGTTAGTTTTTAGGAATCCTGCAGGCATTGTGGGTACATGTTGAAGGTACTTATAGATCAATACTCTATTATTTATTTATTCCATTTACAAAATACAGAGTAATTTCCATGGAGTTGACGTTTTTTACTCTTTTTTTCCATTCCCATATTTCTTACGGTGAGAATAGAATTCTACAATGAACCATTAATGAAGTGTTCAATGTTTGACTTCTTCTCATGATTATAGGAAGCATAAAATTCTATGATTACGAGTTCCATGGAGTTGATGATGAATTGGTGACATACACCTGATTTTAACTTTCTATTCCACAATAAGTCGACTGCAGAAGAATCTTCCTTCTAGTTCGACTGAAACAAGACTAAGAGGGCTGCGTTCTGTCTAACGCATGCAAAAATAAGGTGCAGTCACATTTTTATTACAACTTTTTTGTCGTATTTCAGTCAATATAATTCTCATACGAATTATTTTCGATTTAATTACGATTCGTGTTTCGAATTAAACTATTCTGAAGGATAATTGTTGAAAATTAACTGGAAAACTAAAAACAGATATTGAAAACATTTCTCAAACATGAGAATGAAGGTGTGTTTCATACCATGGAGTTGACGTTAAGCATATTTGAGACTAAATAACAAATATTATTCCGATATAAAATTGGATAGAAACTGGCCCGGTTATAAGAAGTGTTTTAAGAAACAAATAGAAGCAAAGAAAGTAATTCCGGACTCATCTTTTACAAGAGACAATGCAATTTCACAAAATGTCTCATTTCTGGAGAATGGCCCATATAAATCATGTATAATTATTTTATTTTTTACAATAATACACCTCGTGCGAACATGTGCTCGATGTGCATGGAAATTGCAGAAACACGAACACCCATTCCTTGCACACAAGTACAATAGTTACGGGACGTTGAAGTATTACGTAAACATTCCAGGGAGAAGGGGGGGGTTCAAGCTTTGCTTACTTTTCTTGATAATGGGAAGGGGGGATCCGAGCAATGCTTACAAGATCGTTTAAAAACGTATTAGTGTACATTTAAATATCTAAACAAGGTTTGTTTTTTTCTGTGAAATAACGACAGGAAATTTTACAAGTATTACGTACGCACAACGGGAGATGATCGGTATCTGCTCCCGTATTTTTGCTTACAAGAGAGGAAGAGTCGAAAATAACTAAAATTGTTTAAGTAATACTTGAAGGTCCCCTTACCGAGTCGAGATCTGATATAAGTGTGCGATCATTCTGACTGAACTTTTTGCTGATCTTTTCTGTCACACTAGGTAAAACCCGGGATGGTACCTTCACGTTAGGGCTGGGCAACCTCCCTCCCGCAACCTTTTCCCTATGCTATCCTGGCTTGAGCCACAGATACCTAAAAGACCGTAAACAAATTCAATTCATTAAGTTTGTATAATGAAAACTTAAAAAACGGCCCCCATAACAACATAAAGAAGTGCCTATAGTGAAATTAACGTAAATTCTAAAAACGGAGAAAGTTGATCAAAAAGAAAAGGGCCTGCCAGTTTCAGATAATAACATTAATATAATAAATGGAGGTTACTGCTTCCATTGAGGCAGAGCTGAAACGGGTCACCGGGTCAAGTGTTGGACCGGGACACTAGGTCAAGACTTCGGACCCGGTCTGACCCGATTAAGACCCAGTAATCCGGAGGACACAGCAGAGTTTTCAATTTTTTCCTTGCGTTTGAACAGTGTTTCTTTCAGGGGTGACCCCAGACGGAAGATATTACCCCCAGAGCACGAAACATACGAGGCCGACATTCCCAGTTAATTGTATTTCCCAGACCGGGTTAAGTTTCGTACCAGTTCACCAACAGTGACCCGGTTTCAACTCTGGATTGAGGCGCTAAAGCGAATTCTTAAAAATGGAGAAAAATAACCACACTAAAAGGTCCTACCGCTTTCAGAGTCAATATATAACGAACAGCCAAATAAATCGAGGTCGTTGCATCAAAATTTGAAATCAGATTCTGTGTTTCTGCCCTGGCTGAGGGTTGGTAACACTGACAACTGGAGTGCTAAGGTACGTGAAAAACCACAGAATTTTTCCTACCGTATTCAATAATTTTTTATGCCACTTTTGGGGAAGATAGGTCTAACAGAATGGAAATAATTTAAGAACAATTGGCTGGCACCACTGATCCACTACACCAATCAAAACTGATCCGGAGGTTCTCAGTTTGTTGTCTAGCCAAGACCTCTCCAACGACACCTATGCCACGTCTCTACATCTAGTGGTTCATGAGCTGTTTTCTGGACACCAGTTGGAAATACAGACACCGGGGTGTTTGGAGACGGGACACCCACAGTATCTTCCCATTGTGTCGAATAATGTTTATGCCAAGTTTGGTGTAGATAGATATAACGGAATGGGAACATTTTGAACACTTGATTTTTTTAATTGGTTGGCAACACTGAAAAGACTGTTCCAGTGACTCTGAATTAGTGTAGCTAATACATTTCCAACAATACCTGAATCATCTCTCTACACCTTGTGGTTCCTGAGATTTAATCTCTGGACACAGACGACCTTATAAGGTCCCTTTTTTTAAAGCTTCGCTACCACGAGACCTAAAAGCACATGAAACCAGACAACGCATTAATTCTCCGAACTAAAGACTTCTGGTTGTTAGGAACACTCTTCAGCACTTTGCGAGGTCACATTTAAATGTTTACCGGCGTCTAAACTTTTGTTGTAATAAACAGCTTATTTTTACTATCATTTCAAGAAATCACGTTGCCCAAAAATTACATACTTAAAAAAAAGGTTCGTCCTTAATTATACATTTTATATTGCATGTTTAACATGTGATGTAACAAAACTTCAAATGGTTCTTTTAATTCATATCCAATTAATGATAATAAGCAGACATTCCAAGTCTTTCATAACACTTCCGGGTCTCTCCGATGAACACAAATGTATGTGTATGAGAACGAAGGAAGGTATGTAATATATACAAAGCACAGAACAAACCAACACGTGTGCCAAAAACCCACTAAGCATTGAAACAAAACCTGTTGGGAATACGGGTCGCCGTCGATTGCCCCGTGATGAGAATATTCCCAGAAATGGAATGCAGGTTGCTGTGACTGCCACTGCATGGATCTCCAACAATTCATTCACTGGAGTAATCAACAACGTGGCGTTCTCTACTGCATGAAATGAGGGGCAATCAAGAGTAGCGCAAGTGTAATTTGGAACTAGAACTCAGTTCCCATTGCTAATTAACAGCTCTAATTAGCAGAATACCTGACAGCGAGGACATTTCAGGAAGGAGCGGTGGAGGTTTAACTCCTGTCGTTTTGTTATCTAGACTAAAATCATCGAGCCGCCGTAGCTCAGTGGTAGAGCGCTGCTATAGCCTTCGGGAGGTCGTGGGTTCGATCCCAGTGGGCGACCATCCTGACTTTTTCCTATCACACCAGGCAAATGCTCCAGGCCCTGGATGACACCTTCCCACATCCTTTCCCTCCCATATCCCGGCCTGAACCTTAGGTGCCTAAGGGTCATAAATAAAAATTCCAGACAAAATATTACGTTTCCACCCAGTCTCTCCAGGCGACTTCGGATGGTACTTTAAATTAAGCTTCGGAATGCTACCATCCTCCTCTTCTTCCTCCATAGACATAGCGGCAATATCGAGAAGTAAATAAAGGGTTGGCTGAAAAGTTACAATACATACACTAAAAAAATACTTCGGGGTGGCAAAGGAGGGAGGGACACAGGTTCGAGCCTCGCTGTTGGCTATTCTGACTGAGGTGTTACACGGCTATTCTCAGTAGGGGTGTTGGATAGTCCGAAGTCGAATTCGGAGTTCCTTGGATTGCGGAATTCCCACTTACTGAAATTCCGGAATCAAAAAAATTGTATTCCGATTTCAGAATCCTGATTCCCTTTCCAAATACCCTCAATACTCAGTTTCACCGGATGAATGTGGGGACGAAACCTCAACTACGGCCGTGCCTCATCCCTCGGGAAACTTGCCAGTTCAACAACAGAAAAGAAAACTAAATGTTAGACACTTTACAGATTTTCATCTTTCGTGAAATTCTAGTAGTGTTCGCCTTTCTTGAAATCCTCTTAAAAGTGTTTTTTTACACGCTTTATATTAAGTTGCTCTGTAATCATCTCTGGTACAAATCTTGTCATTGATTTTTAACTCACTTCCCATCATCCGATTTATTTGAGATTTTGTAAACTTGCTTGCTTCCGATGACAATACAATATTCAATCATTAGATATACACGATCGAATAATCCAGTTAACTGTAATTAATTAATAAAAATAATTGGAAATTATCCTTAAATGCACGCAACACCGCATCGATTGTGTAAAATTTGGGTTGCCTATCTCGCAGGGAGTTTAATATTCATCTATTATACATAAAAAAATAATTAAAAAAGTATTTTGTTAAAAAAAACGCTTTTTTTAAGCAAAGAAAATGGACTAAAAAGTAAAAAATAATAAATTTATGAATCGGAAAATAAAAGCGTGGGTGCTCTTGCTTATATTATCATAAAATCATAATATCTAATAGCACCCACGCTTTTATTTTCCGATTCATAAGATTAATTCAATTTATTTATTTATTTATTTATTTACTTTTTAGTCCATCTTTAAAAAAGCGTATTTTTAAAATCCTTTTTTTATTATTATTTTCTTAGTTACTTTCATAACGAATGCCCATAGATGCTAGGAAGCGACACTGAGATTGCTGGAATTGACAATGCTGAATGGATTTTTAATGTAGCCTAGTTTTATCGTGGTGGTACTGACTAAAAAACTGATTGACATAAGAAATTGATGGTCCATTCCATGCAGTTAATTTAATCACCATTCTTGCCTTTGTTGTACTTGGAACATTGCAATAAAATGCGATTTAAGTCTTCTACAGTATTGTTTGATCTGTTCTACAATCACAATATGGTGTTCCTGTAACTTTAATTTCATTTAAGTATGTTATGATCTTGGCCTGGTCATAAGACTATAAATTTTCTTTCTGCCTTAACCTCTGAATACCAACAAAGAGATAACTCTTTGAATACCAACGAGATGCCAGGTTTACATTAATAAATGGTCTACTTTGGTGACTGAATGTGTTAGTAAAGTGAATATCGAAATATATTACACTAGTAAAGTGAATATCGAAATATATTACACTGAATCTGTTTCAACAATGGATTTGGCCCGAACGCAACAATGAAGAAAAATCTACGTTACGAAATAGCAGGAACGCAAGAAGGTTTGGCCAAATGTTACACCATACGAAAAATCACTAATGACAACAATGACATATCCACTAATCAGGAGCGTATCCTGTGGGCTACCTAGGCTACTGCCGCAGCATAATCTTGTAAACATATTTTCATCTGCACAAATAACATTAATTTACATGAAAGAAAGTCCCGATCATCATCATCATCAATACAATGTGTGATCTCCGTATCCTCTTTGTAAATCTTGTTACTTTGGCTAATGGTAGTCTAAGTTGTGAATCCAGTATACGCCACTGCCACTAACCAATATCATGCGTGACCATGCAACCACATCGAGGAATAGATCATATCCTTCACTCACCTTCCTTTCGAGAGAGGAGTGCTGCGCCCTCCCCTGACTCCTCTCGTACCTTCAGCCTCCCTACAATAGAAGAAATAGACAATATAGAACCAGACCTACGAATCAAATAGGCGTTCTCTTATATATACAAAAATTCAAGTCTCTAATCAATGTAACATACATCAGAGTGAATGCTCACAACACTTGCAATGAGACCTTACCCAGCTCATTCTGTAAGCATTTTAGAATATTAATCTGGTTTGCATTGATACATACTCCAAAGGAAAAGCTTAAGCAAGCCTAAAAAAAAAGTACAATGAGAACACAGAAACAGGACATGTGGGATATTTTAAATCTGCAACAACTGGCTAACAACCAAAACATCCCCAGCAGCGTTGCTTAGTCACAGAAAACAAATTCACTGAAAAGTGCACAAATTTAACCAGCTAGTGTCCGATTACCAACAATATGCTGTTCAAGCTAATTTTACTGTCTTTACGGGGGTACAAATCTATAGAATACAGTACAACTTCGTTATAACTACATCAAAGAGGCTTGAAATATTCTGTTATAATCGAATGTCATTGTAATCGGGGTTTATACAGTTATGAGGCATATGTTAGTACCACAGAATACCTGATGCTATAGGCGAGGTGTCGTTATAACCGATGTCGCTATAAAAGTTATACTGTATACCCAATTATCAGGTGTACCACAGGCTACAAAGCTGATTTGTTTTCTCTTATAATTTTATCGACATCTGACTATAGACAAACTGTCAGATTCAAATATTACAAAGATCCATATAAACTGCTCTTTGCAGGTGATGACACACTTTATCAATCGGCACACTGAAATAATGTTAAGCAGTACAAAGTTACATTATCAATGTTACTGAGTGACGTAAAAATAATTTACTTGAAATACTCATGAATAAATGATCAGTTCTGACTTTCAAAAGACGCAAGAACCTTATTCATTGTCCTTACTTAATGGAAAGAGCCACCCTCTCAATTTCTGAAACTGAAAAGGTCTTAGATCCGTTTGATACCATAGTAAATAATGCATTCAGGCATTTGGGGTTTATTCATGGATATATGCGTCATGCCCCAAAACTCTCATTGATACATCATTAGAATTGGTCGTGTATTTCAACCAAACGAAAACTTGTCAATCATTACAAGGATAGTCTAAGATGCTTTCCTCTATAATGTCTAAAAGTTCCCGTCAAAAATTGTGATCTATTCAATACAGATACGTCAAAAACAAATACGGAGAAAGTCGGCTATGAAAGAATTAGTGTAGCCTTTAGGCATATATGGATCAGGCCGGGATAGGGTAGGGGAAAGAATGAAGGAACGAATCAGTCAGAGCCCAAGTTGAAGGCACAATCCAGGGATTTGCCTGGTCTACCAACTGCTCAATTTGAACTGTAAAGGTCTTTATGCAACATTGGTTCAAGCCGGACGGATGATGATGGAATGAAGAAAGTGGGAGGAAAAGGAAGAACTCCGAGAAACACCACGCACAAGATGTTTCTCCACCACAAAGCCAACATGGAGCGAACAGGAATTGAACCGACGACCCTTAGGAGAAACGGTGAGTGCTCTACCATTGAGCCACCGTGGTCCACCGACTACTAACATTACATACTTTTATTAATACAATTTTACCTGTAATTAACATCGCAGGACGGATGTGAACTATCGTTACACACAGCGTTCTACATGCATTGTTCATACGGCCATAGCTTTTGTGCGCTCGTGGTCTATTTTGTACACCGCGAGAGC
>JAGDQP010020568.1:22603-33085 GCA_022664845.1 Lepisma saccharinum | reverse complement strand
TACGGTAAAACATAATCAATAGCGAACGTGTGGTACATCCAGGACCCCCATATTGGCTACGTAGTGTAAATCTTTTCCTTACTTGTGATTCTAGTACTTTGTATTCATAGCTGACGTGTGTGATGGTTGTGTGATCGAACCAGGTTGATTAACTCCAACACGTGTCGTACTTTTTATCCTCAACTAAAGTTGCAAGCGTCGTCGTCGTCTTATGTTGGCTAGAAAACCTATCTTTGTTATTTTGTACTAATATTTACAAAAGTGTTATCCGATTCCCCCTTCCCGGCTCGACCAATTACCAATCTACATGCAAGATTATTTTCCTGAAACTAGGTGCACATCTGTGTTTGTTATTTTTAAAATTCCATGTCCCACCAATCGATGGACCAGGTTTAAATCCTTATCTGTTTGTCAAGGTGACTATTAAGCATCAATATACGTGGTACAATCATACTCCGCTATACTGGTATGTTCGTGTGATACAGACACCTAGCCTATAATTACCTAATGCCTCTGACATTTATTTCGAATATCTGAATATGGAATTGTTCACTCACTTGGCTGTATATCCACTAGCGCTACCTATTAGCGTGTTCGATCGCTGGTTCTACTATTACATACACATGTGGAGGGCCCAACTGACAATACATAACTGCTAATATAGTTACGGAAGAGGTGCTGCTTTTATAATATTCTGTATATTGTTCGTTAATGTGCAGGACACTTTGACTGATCATTTACGCTTTGGGACAAGCCAACCTTGCCATAGCTTTATTACTGATGCATAAAACTATTGACATTGCAGTGCGGTAGTATTGACCACTTGTTAATCTACAGATTGAATCTTATTCGTATTCCTACGTTATAATATGATTAGTATTATTATTCTCACGTTAGATCTTTTTATTATCTTCATGCAGATTTGACATTCTCAACGCGGGGATGCTCATGCAGTGAATACTTTACTAAACCGCATTGCCAATACGGCAGCTGTGATTTTCCACGTTGGCGATGTACAGGGATCCCTTGCTTATAACTAAACCTGCAGACATTACCATGAATTATCGCCATGTTGAAAAACTTTATCCTGCAGGTTACCCAGTCCAGCAATATCTGGTAAAACTGTTTTGTTTATTTTTACATGCATTCTCGTCTGAATTTGTACAATAGGTTCGTAAACATTGAAGATTTATTGAATTTCACATTTCGTGCAGTTGTTCCCCCGATTTGATTTTACGACAGTTATGGTGGGACTTTTTATCTTGGAGGGTGGGACAGCCGTTCGTACGTTCCGGAACACCTATTCTTAATTTGTGATACATTCACGCTTTAATTTTCGAAATCGGCTAGTAAGCAATGAATATACACCCCCTTCTACAGTCACCGACGTTTGGCAGGGATTTCGTTTTCCGTTAGTGTATGTTCTATCTCGCGTTATATTCATTGTCCTGTGTCCTGTAGACTATGGTCGCCTTTCCCTATGAAACTGACATTAAATATCTATCCGATTGACCGTTACTACAACAGCCACAACAGAAATTAACATATTCCGGGTATTTTCACCAATTTATGCCAGGTTTCCCGTACCCAACAAGCAGTTTTAAACACGACAATTTTTTTTCGATATTTGTAGTCTTTCCTTGCTCACCGGCTGTTCACAAAAATAATATTAAAACTACCCAGTGCTTAAGAACACTATCGTTGGTATTTGCTGCAAGTTAGAATGCTATTCTCGTAAAATTACCTAGATATGCCATACGGTTTATTAAGCTAGTTCCAACATTATAGATCCATCTGGTGGGCTATGTAGCTTGGGGAAACTCATTCATCGTTCCAACACTGCCGGACCATATTTTGCACTTATCCAATACATTTTTTCCTATGTGCAAACTAAGGTGGCCCGGCTGTGGGTTATGCCCTCCGCCATGAAGGTTCAGAGTTTGATGCTGGGACTGGGTTGAATATGATGTCAAACAAATCATACCGACATGAGAAGTGCCTACGACCAGTGGGATTCAACTCCTATATATACACAATCTAGTTGCTTGCAATGAGGAGCCTATCATAATCAAGGCAGAACGAAAGTATGCGAAAATCTCCGAATTGGGCCGAGACTAGTATACCGCAGGCGATTTCGTCTACTTTACTACTTGTTACTAAGAATTGGTTTTCCAAAAAATATATTTAATTTCTTTCTTTAATTCTTTTTGGTAGGACACTTTGAAGATTACAATTTATCTTTTTTATCTCCTCTCCAAGCTTATCCCTGTCAAGTGCGAAAACCCTTGTAAGTCGGCCTTCCGCTCATCTGTTTTCATCTTCAGCCACAAAGCAACCGTCTCGGTCATCACGTATCTGCATCTCAACCAGCTTCAAATTACAGCATTGACTGCCTGCACCCGCCACTCTCCTTTCCGACTAGGATTTTTCAGCATTATTGTTTGTGGCCAACATCTCGTTCCTCTGTTACAGTACATTAGATTCACATCTCGTCGAAGATGTGGCGTTGGACCAATACTTCGTACAACCAACAGCCTTTCATGCAGCAAGAACCGGCGTAGGACCAACACCCCAGGGCAAAAACCTGTGTTGTTCGAACGCCGTGTTGGTCCAACGCCGGTACTACGAAATGTTGGTTTCATGCCGGTGTTGGCCCAACGCAGTGTTGGTTCTACGCAGGTGCCCAAAAAATAATTTAAGATATTTTTATTATGTTTTTAGGCTTTATATATCTGGGCGTTGTCAATTTTATTTTTGGTCCAACGCCGTATTGGCTAAACGCTGTGTTGGTCTGATGCGGTGTGAATCCACGCTAGAATTTTTTTTACAAAAATTATTATTACATAATTATTTCATTATTATCAAGATTTGTGTTTTACCGTGTTTGTCGTACACCGGTTATTATTGTTGGTCTAACGCCGTGTTGGTCCAGCGCAGTCTTGGTTCCGTGTTGGTCAAACGCCGTGTTGGTTCAACGCCGTGTTGGTCCTACGCATGTAACCCCATCTCGTCTATCCCTTATCCGCTTTTATACACAAAACCAAGATGACAGATTGCATCCACGAATGCACACTAAATCGATGAGTATCACTAATTGGGTTGTCATGCCGTCCATCAGAGTACCTGTGTGTTCTGTGACTCTCGTAACTCTTTTTTTTCATTGACGAGAAACTGTGCAGGGTTAAAGTGTTCCTATCTCTACTGCAGTGCGTGTGTGACTCTCTGTATGTGTGTGTTTAGATGTATCAGACCACAAAGAAATTTTGTGTTATGTAGTTCCACGAACCAAAAAAAAACGAGGAATTAAAATACGGCATGAAGGAACATAAAGCGTTGCAAAGAAATTTAAAGTGCCTAAGCGCGACATACCTGATCAAAAATGGATGACACCTACGAAGGTAGTAACAAAATACGGTAAAGAAAAAATAAATCTTTACAAATGTACATGTTGGTTCTCAGAGGCCCCTCGAAGAACTTGCTCTTTCGCTCGCTCTCTGTCTCTCTCTCTCTCTCTCTTGATCTCTCGTAGCTCTCTTTCTATCCCTCTCTTGCTCGGTTTCAACTCCCCTCTCTGTCTGGTGTAGCCATATTCCATACCGGGCTGTCACAAAACATCATTGAATGCGAGAGAGTTGGGAGCAGGAAAACGGAGAATGTCTTGGAAGATTGTAAAAACACACACAGCCAATTCCGAGTCTTACAGAAAAAACTGTTCGCGAATGACATACAATAACATGATGTGTGCAGTACAAATGAAACAGTACATATGTAGCATTCTATAAAACAATCCAAAAACACATTAAAATGCTAGATGAACACAATAGAGTGTTCCACTCAATATCAGACATACAATCATCATACCGGGTGCTTACAAATATTGTGTAACTACAAAAATAAAGACTAAAACGCAGAAAATATCACAAATTTGAATGTAGCACGAAAGCAAATGGTGCAATAACGAATCAACAGCCAAGACAATGGCCAAATAGTAATAAGACATAATAAAATTACAATATGAGTAATGCTTGCAAAATGTGATCATCAATAACAGCACAAGCATACCATAATACCTAAAGTAGTAAGAAAATAGAGGGTACTAAAAACAACTATGTCAAGAGGAAGGGCGTATCATATTTCCCCTGGTTTACAAAATTAAAACGGACATAAAAGCCAATAATAATAACCGCCATCAATTAGCAATGTGCGATGCCTGCAATTGTCACAAATATAACATTCCATTGCAAAAGTATGAATTTTGTCTCTTCAAAAATGTAGTGTTGACATAACACAAGATACGATTTTATTGTAATATAATAGTAATATAAACCATAGTTTAATGCGATGTATGCCAGTGACAAAGTTCAAAGTGGCCAACTATCGTTTGAGCGTAGATGAGTTCGTACCACATAACTTAAGAATCTAAATTCATATATTTCTGGATCGGTAGGAGATGCAAATTACAAGGTATCTACAGATCTTTGACACAATTAACAGATCTGTTCAGTAGACACTAATTATAGAAATCAAATGGCGGACAGCATAGAGGCAACAGCCAAGTACATATAAGACTAAAAATTAGTCCAATATATGGAGAATCTGTAGAAAAATGTCACTGGGTTGTAGCTGGAAGGAAAAACAGAGTGTAGAGGGGGTAAACGACCTCGTCAAGGTAAGGACAGGGCCTGTACCAACCCATTCTTCTGTAGTATCTTTCTCTCAACCTTACTACTAAAGTGCGCGCTGAATGTTATAAGCTAAGACATTATATGAATCAAACTAGATGAGAAGGAAAATATGCTTATTTACATTTTAGGTACTTATTTATCGACGGGAAAAAGTTTACGCTTAATGAACTTGAGTACAGAGACCATGTTTCCTCTCCCCATGATAGTGGATCAACAAATGTAGAACTTTTGTCGACCGACAAAAATACATCTTCTATTTTTCCCGAAGCTGTGAACCAGAATCAGCAAAACGAAGAATCTTTCAAAACAACTGTTTCCGAGAATCAAAATGTGACATCTGGTAATCAACCCTGCTCCTGCCCCCAAAAGAAGTAGAAGTGAACGACAAACGAGAAACAGCCACCAACTCTCCTCCCCTGTCCCTTTATTCTGAAGCATTGTCAGTAATTCAAACCCCTCGTCATCCGGCAGAAGAAAAAGTAAAAGTAAAACGTTCTAGCATTGTCCCTCCCTCCTCCATATCACTCAAGCTCACAAATACAATAACCAGCTACAGAAAAAAGTGAAGTGTTTGTAAACAGGTAGCGTCATGTCCAGCTTCTATTCAACGAGAAGTAGGAATTCCCAACAGGAAAAATTCAGGTACAACCAATGACATTAATAATTTAAACATTTTATGTCACAATGTGCAAAGCCTACAAAATAAACTGGAGTTCTTTGATGTCTTGTTTCAAGATGACCTCGCACATGTACACCTTCTTTGCATCTGTGAACATTGGATGAGTGAAGACGTTATTAAAGTATTATGTTTCAACAATTTTAACCGTGTTACCATTTTTATTTTTTCCAGAAAATTAAAGGGACATGGTGGTGTAGCGGTTTCTGCTCACTGCTCTCTGAATGTTGAAACATTGGAAGTTAGAAACTATTGCACTGAAATTCATGTAGAGGTAGCTGCTGTAAAAATTACAGAAAGTAACGTTTGCATAGTTTGTATATATATATACCCTTCTCAGGTGATTTCAGCATATTTTTTAAGCAATTTGAATCTTTGTTTCATTACGTTTGTAAAAACATTCCTAAAGTCATTATTTGCGCTGATATAAATGTAAATTATATGGCTTCAAATGAAAAGACGGATCTCGAAAATATATTAGTAGATACAATTTACAAGCTACAGTAAATGTCCTGACTAGAAGTGAAAAATCTACCCTTGACCAAATTATAATTGGGAGAAACGAAAGAGGTTTTGGTTTCAAAACTCATGAACTTGGCTTTTCAGACCATAAAGCGCTCTTATTTTCTATTGACATAAATACAAAATTATTTTCTTCTAAACACAGAACAATAACTCATAGGTCGTTTTCGAAAGAGAATATTCAATATCTTTGTTCGTTATTGTCATGCGAGTCATGGTCAGACATAAACAGTGTCAAAGAACAGACGAAAAATTTAATTCTTTTATGGAAACTTTTTTATATTATTTTAATATAGCTTTCTCGCGTCATTCTTAGAAAATAAACAATGATAAGAATTGAGACTGGATATCGTTAGGGATCAAAATTTCAAAGCAGAAATTATTTCAGTACAACAAACTAAAACGCCATTCCACTAATTTGTCAAGTAAGGTGCTTGATTATATAAATGTCTATAAAAAAACGTAGAAGAAAGTTGTACGAGCAGCAAAAAAGAGCTATTACAATCGTTTAATTTATAGGGCTAGCAATAAAATTAAAACTGCGTGGAATTTAATAGATCAAAAATTAAAAAATTAAATTCGTTTTGTATCTACTGACAGTAGGGTACTCAGTAAACCCAAAGACATCGCAGAAGCATTTAATAAACATTTTCTTAAAACAGCTACACTTTCGAAGACCGTCTCCGCACAACGTGGAATCATGTATTTAAATAAGCAAACTTTATTGGAGCAAAGTATGTTTTTAACTCCAGTTATAGTGCAAGAGTTGTACACTCATATTCAAAAGTTCTCCAATACAAATTCAACAGGTCTGGATGAAATCCCGTCTATTATTAAATGGTGAATACATTTAATTGGAGACCACTTTTGTTACATTATAAATAGCTCTTTTGAGTCAGGTGTTTTCTCAAGCAGGCTAAAAGTTGCTAAAAAAATTCCTTACACGAGAAAGGAAATATTAGATATGCAGAATTATCGTACCATTTCTATTTTGTCAGTATTTTCAAAACTATTTGAGTACGCAATGTTGACACGTTTAAATAACTTTCTACCTACGCACAAGTTGATTTCTCTTTGCCAACATGGTTTTCAGAAGAGAAAATCTATAGACACTGCGTTGTTTGACTTCATAAAAAAGATTCAGATACCTTAAATAAAAGCCAACATGCCGTTTTATAGACTTTTGAAAGGCATTTGACAACGTTTATCACTTGACTTTACTAACAAAACTCTATCAGCATGGTATCAGAAGTGTATCTTACGATTGGTTTTTATCGCACTTGAGTAACAGAAAGCAGATAGTACACATATCTAGGACTCTTAATGAGAAAACTATGGCATTTCATTCGTCAGTGGCTGAATATAACAAGGGTGTTCCTCAGGGCTCTATTTTAGGACCTATATTATTTCTTTTGTATATCAATGATTTGTCTCAGTTCATAGAGTCAGAAAATGTAGTTTTGTACCCTGATGATGTAAATGTTTTAGTAACTTGGAACACTCATCAGGAAGCAGAAAGCAACTTAAAATCAATGACTGCGAGATTAATATAGTGGGCTGCAATAAACAGTCTGAACATAAATGTTGATAAATCAAAAATCCTGTATTTTCATCTTTCTTACTAAGCGTTTACAATTCTTAATGAAGATTTTCAAAGATATGCACATTACTATCACTATACCCCTTAATATTCGCATTTATAATGCGCATAAGTGGAGCAACGGTATCGCCTACCAGTTGAGGTTCTAGAATGTCGCTGTAAATATACATGTGTGCGGGTAGCGTTTTCTGTAAATCATCAGGATAACGTGCATGATGGACAAATGCGATATTCTCTTGTTGTATATGATCAAAACCTAGTATTTTGGCTAATTCGCTTGATAGCCGTACTTCATTTACATTCTCGTCATCTTTTCTTACTCTACTGACCTCAATGCGTTTAACCGAAGATTTAACTTTTAATTGTAAATTCAGTTTATCACTTTTATACTTAATTTGAGATAGAATATCGTCAACGTGATAGTAATGGCTGGGCATTACTTTTGTTATGCTCCAGCTTTCTCTTTATCTGTGGTGTGATAATAAATATTATTAATATATTTTGAAACATACTGAAATGACCCTGTATAATGTACTTCGACAACAGATGTTTCCCACACACCTTTCTCCAACACAAGAGGATAATAAAGTTTTGTAGTATAATATGCAAGAATATGCTGTGGAAAATATTCCATAGAACTATTACTGGGTAGTGTGAGGTAAAAACTAGTACACTCCATAAATATCTCTTCCTCGTCCTTTTTTTCTTTATACCACCATCTGTTTGCTTATTTTTACGTTTTCCTTCTACCAACACCTGACGAGCTTTATTCTTTAAATTACTTTTTGCTTCCTGCCAGCGATTTCAACGCCTCCTCGACGGGTCTATTACCATCTAGAACGTCGCCGGCTACATTAAGTCCAGTACGTAACAGTTCTTTAAAAACAGTTTTTGTACCTTGCTTTAATAATGGAAATACAATACGAAATAAACCACCTAGAAAACTACCAGAACCATAACCTTCTTGGTGCACCTCTATATACATTATATTCACTACCTGCTTGTTGTGCATAATATTGAAAATAAGGATCACTCAGTATTTTTTTCTGTTATACACACAAATATAACACTAGATTACAATATTGTATTATTATTATTACCACACTTTTTCAGGCACAGAAAAATATCTTATTTCCATTTTATAACCACACACATCAACGTTACCTCTTAACAGCTAACAGTATGGACTCCACCGTTTATGCTCTTTCAAGGGAATATTATAAGATTCCCAATTACCTAATTTTAAATTATATATTAACGTTACCACATGCATCCCAATGAATATTTTGGTTTTGTTTTAATTTTTGTAATAAAGAACTTGCTTTACGTCGACGAGCTTCGGGGAGAGTAGATATTATATCATCATCTTCTTCACTCTCCTCTTCCATCACATCATAATTCTTTGCGGGTGTGGTGGGGTTTTGAACAACATGTAAATATTTTTATAACATCTCTCTGTACTGTACCCATTTTTCTTCGACACTCATACTCTTATTACTTAAAATTTGTTTCATCTCATCATCGAGATTTGAAATAGTTTGATAATGATGTAATTTTTCTGGCGAAATTAAAATAAGTTTTCTCGCATGCTGCATAATTACTATTTAAACAAACTAGGCAGTATGCCTCCTAGAATGGGCACAAGCAGAGCTGTGAGAAAACCACTTTTTTTGTACAATTATTCGTTTTCTTTTTTGTTTCAGTGTCGGTCCTTTCTTTACCAAATACCTGAGTTGATTTTCATATTTTCGCAATCTATTTTTCTCTTTTTAATTTAACGGAACATTACCTTGCAATACGTTCTAGAAGCACTCACAAATGGAGCGAATTAATTCGGAATCTGCATTTTGTAGCAATACCTTACGTACTTTAGGTTTTGCCGTTGCTAAAATTCTTAGTACGTGGGCGCTCTGCTTATTGATATTTTTTTTCTTTTCCACCCTAACGGCTATTATACTAAAAATAACTGTTAAAATATATAACTTATTATTTTTTTACCGGTACATAAACATAATTAAAATAATCCGTGGGGAAAACATTTGTTCGAACCCGTTGCTATTGTCGGTATTTTGTTTTAAATCAAATAGTAAATAGCCATAAGTATTTCGGGTTGCGTCATCGTAGACCTCTTGTATAATTTTTGTATTAGGATACAACTGACGGGAAAGATAATTAATTTGAGCCCGATCTCTGGGATTTTTAAAACATACCACGTATTGACTGTTCAAGAAAATATATCGCATATCTCTGGACTGATGGAATATATTCTGAGCAATAAACATAACACTTAAGTTTTGATGGTGACTACCCTTCGTGAAGAAATCTATAATCTGGTCATCACACTCACGCATTAAATCGTCAATTATAATAAGATGAGGGCCTGTGTCCGCGGAAAAATCATCTATACAGGGTAAACCCTTTTGGAAGGTACACGTAGATAAAGCCTCGTATAAAGCCTGCCACTCACCATAACAGCATATCATATTTTTAAATAAATTACTGTAGTGATCGATAAATGATTTTACAAAATATGATTTCCCGTAGCCTGTAGGCCCTGCGATCATACATGTAAAAGGCGTCTGACACTCTATATTCTAATATACGCCAGAACGAGTTAGGAATATAATAAAATATATTACGATTTACAAATGTCAATACTTCCACGGCAATTCGTTTAGTAGTAGTGGTAGCTGTAAATTCAGGAATTTGTTTTAAACACTTTTCAGCATATTATCTCGCCTCCTCACATATAAATATTGCCTGCTGATACACGGCAAGTAAAGAAGAAGTTTTCTGCACGTATAAACACTAAAGTTTACCTGGACATTATTGGCATCATCTGATGAAAGAATAAAACACTGGCGAATACCTCTAAGTTTATCTTATGATAATATAACGTAATTAGGACTTAGAGAAAATTCTGTGGGCAGCTCCGTTGCTGTAGTCGAGTTAAAATAGCTGTCAATATATAGAAAATATGACAGAAAATTATACTACTC